>KN483432.1:0-10499 GCA_000787095.1 Periophthalmodon schlosseri | reverse complement strand
GGCATTCCTTAAGAGTGAGGTCAGGCTCGGAACGGCTTTATCGAACAGAACTGGGACAACTTTCCAACTCACACAAGCAGAAAATATAACGTTTGTGTTTGGTTTAGTTTAGTCTGTAAACGTAGAAGTACTAGTCAAATTTAAGTTACTTGAAAATGAGCAAAAGAGGAATTTTTAATGTTTTTTCCTGCTAATCTGGATCAACGCTCCCATGTTTTTCCTCATCATCCGTTTGCTGCTCTGCCTTTCCAGCGGTAAACCTGACCGGAGTGTTGCCGCGGACAGAGGACACGCCTGGCAATGTTTTGACACTCAGCCAGATACAACACAGGGGGCGGCGGCCATAATCCCGCGATGCGATTGGACGGCGCCTGCAGCGGAGAAGGAAAACAAACCACAGTCAGCTGGCTTCCTTAGCCAACAAGCATGTGACTGGGAGCTGCGTGTTTAATACTCGGGTGTGTAAAAAAACAGAAAGGGAGACACATGAGAGAGGGAGGCGGAGGGAAAGATGCGTATCAAGGTGAAGACTGGAGTGAATGAAATGGCAGCGGAAGAGAAAAAGAGAGGTAGAAACACGAGAGTCCAGTCGAAGAGCAAACAAAGACACGGAGACGCTGCGTGAATGAAATGTGGAGCAGCTGGGTGTGACCGACATACGACTGTTTACACCATCAGACTGTGTTCAGTATCAGACTGTGTTCAGTATCAGACTGTGTTCAGTATCAGACTGTGTTCAGTATCAGACTGTGTTCAGTATCAGACATTCTGAGCTAATGAGGGTTTCCAGGGCATCAGAAGCACTGCAGAGTTTCACACTACACACATTCAAACAAACTATTTTTCATTTCTGTTCTGTCCATCGCTGTGTCAGACCAGTCCAGAGCCGTACACACGACCAGCAGACAGACCAGCAGACAGACCCGCAGACAGACCCGCAGACAGACCCGCAGACAGACCCGCAGACAGACCAGCAGACAGACCAGCAGACAGACCAGCAGACAGACCAGCAGACAGACCAGCAGACAGACCAGCAGACAGACCAGCAGACAGACCAGCAGACAGACCAGCAGACAGACCAGCAGACAGACCAGCAGACAGACCAGCAGACAGACCAGCAGACAGACCAGCAGACAGACCAGCAGACAGACCAGCAGACAGACCAGCAGACAGACCAGCAGACAGACCATTGGACTACAACACATGACCTTTTCCACCGAAGAAAACTGCACGTGATTAAAAGGTCAAAGTTTTTTCTGTTTCTCTCTAAAAGTCGGCGACACTTTGAGATGAAACCCCAGCAGGCGTCTGATTAAACGGCCTTCAGTCTGTGTTAACGGCACAATCCCGTCGAGTCGGGTCAAATAATGGCCAATTAAAAGCTCATTTGAGAGCGACTCCTGAGTCGGAAGTGGCAGGGCTCAGCTTCTGGAGAGTTTAAACCCTGTTGTCACAGACCTGTGATAAATGCCTTCCTCTCCAACCATTACATTTATATGGCTCAAAGTCCTAAACGGCACATCAAAGCCCGAACACACACGCTCATACACACACACACACGCTCAGTGAGCCGACCTCACACACACACACACACTCACTCACTCACTCACACACACACGCTCAGTGAGCCGACCTCAAACACATTCACAACACTCAGGAAAGCGGAATACACTCCAATTATTGGGCACATGTTGAGCATTAAAATCCTGGAAGTCCGACTTCATATAATCCAAGAGCCTGTGTGGAAACACTGAAATCCTCTTCAGAGCGTAACTAGCTGCAGGTGGGATGCTCTTAGAGGAAAGACCTACACTCGTATGGAGACTTCCAAGGGTCATGAAACGTAATGGCTTTACCCTCAACAGCAACAGCTGCTAAATCATGTTAGGGAGACTTCGGGCTTCTATAATTCCTATTGTCTCTGACACAGAGCAGGGCTGATGAGAAAGGCAGGAGCCGCAGAGGAAATACCCGGAGTATGTGAGAGCGAAAGGGAAAAAGAACCCAGGAGGTATAAACTCAAGTTACAGGAATTCCTTTGGCCTTGTATCAGCGTCAGAGCAGGGTTAGGTTTCCTTACAAACATTCTCTGCTCCAAAGCTGCGAGTGAGAGACAAAGCCGAGCCCACATATGTTTTCAGTGAGTCTCCAGTCTCAGAGAAACAGGCAAAAAAAAACTACAAAAAGTGTAAAGATCCATTTCCACGAATGACAAGAAAAGCACCAGATGCGTTTACAGCAGCGGGGAGTCGCCGGGTCCTGTCGTCATGGCGATGACTCAGACAGATTATCATATCATTAGACATCAGATGGGCCGAGCGCGTCTGTGTCGGAGCCTGACATCACAGCGGCACAGGGCTGCCCTTCATGTAATCCAATTTTCAATTTCCTCTTCACACGCAGCGTGAGCCTCGGCCGGTCCATATTCAGACTCGGGTCCAGTGTGACTCCACTTCAAGACAAACTGCAGAAGTGACGTGACATTCTGTGTCCGTTCTCTTAAATTACCCACAAAGTCGTACGGCGGCACGTACCGTTTGTTCTGACCTGTATAAGCAAAGAGTAACTGCAAATGTTCTGGCCCAGATCAGCCCCGCGCTGGACTGAAGCCCCAGAGCGGACAGAGGTTTTCACATTTTAAACTGTATTAAACTGGTCTGATTATAGGCGGCAAGGTCCATATGTGAAACACAGTGGAGTTTTCTAAAGGGGACACACACAGGCCTCTCAGTAAGACATTCTGGAGTTCGATATGTCGCTGAAGCAAATATAAACGATAAATGATAATACTGAAACCAATTTACGCCACTGACACAAAAAACACAACACAATTTAAACCACAAAACTGTTCTTAAACTGCAATATTGTTAAAAATCATGAGCTGGAATAAATAAACAGCAGAATGAAACTGCTCGCTCTACCAATGATGTTTTTTGTTTGTTTTTAGATAGATCGAGAGCTGGATTCAAACTGCCAACCATCGGATCAGTGGAGAAACACTCAACCGACTGAGATACTGAGTCATTAATTCAACTTATTACGGGTTAAATCTTATCATATAGCCAAAAAAATGACGAAAAATCAAACCAAACCGAAGAAATAACTGTGCTTCTAAGTTGCTGTAGTGATCACAGTGACAGGCCTGATCACACAGGGATTCTTCACGCAGAGTCTCCGGTATCGTTAACAAAGGCCAGCGCACCAGGTAAAGACAGGCCTTCTCCTGTGTCGTTCCCTCCCCCAGGCCCGAGGCGCTCGGGACCACGGAGCCTTTACTGGAAGATGGATCTCTTACTGGAAAACTGAAGCCTCTTTACTGGCGCTGGTGGGGGCAGTGCGGCGGAGTCTGAGTCACTAAAAGCTAAACTGGAAACGTGAACCGACGTGAACGACCGGCCTTTTTTTTGAAGCTTAATCAGCGTTCGGTTACGTTTTCAATTATTATTTAAAACAGTGAAAAAGGTCAAAGAGACGACGGGAGTTTGCGAATGTAATACAGATCAGAAAAAACATGCCGTGCAAATTTTGTTTTTATCCAACAACCAGACTTCTCCCACCCCAGACACTTCCTCCAGCGCCTCCGGTGGGACCCCGAGGCGTTCCCAGGCCAGCTGAACGTCTATATTTACTTCAGAAATATATGGCACTTTAAAACGTGTTATGGCGACAGCTGCGTTTGGCTGGAAAAACTGAGCGTGTGCAGTGCAACGGTTCATTACCTGCCGCAGAACTCACAAGAAAATCAGTTTATTTTGCAGCGATAAACGACATTCAACAGAAATATCGTTGGTAGAGCGGTCAGATCCAGTGACCCACAGGTCGGGGGTGCGATTCCAGCTCCCACAGATGAGCGCTGTGTGTGAATGGGTGAGTGGTTCCTTGTCATAAAGCGCTTTGAGTGACTTGAAGGTGGAAAAGCGAGATATAAAAACGGGACTGTTGGCTAAATAAAAAATAGGTTTCCTGCTTTGTAAGTCGTATGTTTTGTAACAAGCTCACGGGAAAAAGTCCTGGGCTCGAGTTCAAACTTGTCTCTCACATTATCAGCGAAAAGCAGCGTCTCCAGCGCGTCTCTGGTCCGGCTCTATCAGACCCAGAGCCATGTGCGCTACTGGGGCCTCTCTCTTTGGCCGGAGTGAACGGTGTGGTACAGATTAACTAGACTCTGCGTGTGTCTCATAGAAGTGTGTGTGTGTGTGTGTGTGTGTGTGTCCAGCTCAGCGCTCGTGCCCATGTGTCCCCAGGGAACTAGGTGAAGAGCCACTCCAGTCCCTTTGAACGTAAGGCCATATGGTCCCATACTACGCAGTTAATCCAATTACACTATGCGATATTAATGCCGTGGCACGAGAGGGGGGGAGGGGCATGGGAATGTGTAAGGGGCCCCTAAAGCCTCGCGCGTGTTTAATGATGCAACAGTAAACAGAAATACAAAACAGAAATAGGAATAATTTGCGTTACGCGTCGCTCACCTCATTGTCGTGGTGCTGGCAGAAGCTCATTCGGTCCTGGAAGAGGGACAGCAGCGCAAAGTTGTTCTGAAGCGACTGGGCGAGGGACACGGCCACCCCCGCCTGGCCCGGGTTGCTGTTGGCGTTGGCTCGTCCCAGGTGGAGACTTTCGCCTAAGCGCTCGATGAAGTGGTCCTTGGTGAGGCGGACTCTCTGATGCGCCCGCACGCAGTTGTCGCACAGATATTCCTGACAGTCGAGGCAGTGGGACGTGGCCGGGTTCTCGTCGTCGCACGAGCTGCACTGCGGCTCGTGCAGGTGGTTCAGGAGGCCGCCGTGCGCGTGAGGGAAGCCGGAGGAGCACGAGCCCAGACCGCGGTGGTTGTTGTGGCCGTTCTTGTTCTGGATCTGCTCCTCGGAGCTCACCACCACGTCGAGCAAGTTACTGAAAAGAAAGTTGGAAGAAGGCAAGGAGTCCACACCCGCTTCTGAGATGGACACCTTCTGGTCACAGGTGGGACAGCGCAGCTTGAGCGGGTCCCCGGGACTCCGCTGCCCCTCGAGGCACTGCCTGCAGAAGGCGTGGAGGCAGGGTAACACGTGCAGCCTCCTGGTGGTCTGAGAGGAGGAAGATGAGGTATGCGAGGAGGAAGATGAGGTAGAGGAGCTGGAGGAGATGGGCGCAGAGGAGCCGCACAGCTCCTTGCAGAGCGGGCACGTCTGCAGCTCTGAGTCTGGAAACGAAGCCATCTGCAGCAAAACACAGGCTCAGTTTATAACATCAACGTGGCTGAGGTATTCATTTGAGGACGCGCGGGTCCGCAGTGTTGTCTGTTTAAATTGTGTTTGAGGTAGATTCTTGAGGTACTGAAGTTCAACAGTGGAAACGGCGGGTAGAGTCACGCGGATCTGTAGCTTATTCTCGAACTCTGGCAAGACGCAAACAAATGATAGACACTCGTAGTTGACTGCGCACTTTTTGGACTCCTGCAACAACAGACTATTTCAAAGTCTATTTTAACTGTGTTCGGTAAGGCTTTGCGTAAGAAGGGCTCTAAAAAAATAACCACATCACACTGGGCGGTGTGCGCTCGTGTCAAACTCATAAAACCCCACAGAAATTGTAGTGGCACTGGATCTGTGCAGAAGAACAGGGGGCTACGTCTCTCCTCCCCCACCGCTGTGTCGACATGACTACGGGGCTGTTTCAAATATCCAGGCCACTAATCATCACATCCAGCTCTTCTCCAGCTTAAGCCCGTGTCGTTGTGGGTCCCGGGTCTAGTCCACCATCGGTGTCGGTGCCTGTGCTCGGTTCGTAGTTGCAGCGCCAGCCACGGTCCGCGGGGTTGTAAATTATTCATCAAAGCGCGGATCCCATAGTGAGGAGCGAGTCACCGAGGCGCCACAAACACACGACGGCGAAGGGAGAGGACGTTTACGCGGAGTCCGGGGGTAAACGCATCGGTGCAGCGCGTGAAGAGGCCGCTTGCTCTTTTCGAGGGCAGCCCCCCGTTGGAAGCCCGTCCCTGCGCGTGGAGGAATGCGCAGCCAGTCCGCTCCCGGAACGTGCCCGAACTGAAACCCTCCTGCGGCGTGAGGCTCTACATTTAAAGCTCGTGTCCGTCTCCTTTACTCTGTTTATTTGCGCTCGGTTTCACGCCAACGGGAGACGTCCCAGGCGCTCGCGCAGGCCCGCGGTACTTTGGCGACGGCTCTTGCAGTGGCTCTAGTCCGACTGAGGAAAAAACAGACCGACTTCCGCCCTGGGGAGGAGACAAGGGCGTGAGCGAGAACAGGCGCGCTCACGCGTGTAGGGTATAGGCGAAAGCGTGCTCGTGCGCGTGTGCTGTCATCACAGTTTTCTTCCCGCTGCTCGTTACTGAAGAGGGGACTTACACGTGCACTCGTTATAATGTTGTCACTGAGCTTACGTCGTTACCAAAAGTAGAGCGTGTTACGAATACGACTTTATCCTGTTTTACCCAACAATGCCCCGCGTTTAACCTTTGACCTCATTTAAAGGTCCCGTATCACAGACCCGCAGCTGCACTGGGCACGCGCCCCTTTGATTTGTACCTACATTTTTCTAGAATGTCTAGGCAGAGCACCTCTTTCAGGCCTCTTTATTTTGTGGAATTTAGCACAAAATAAATGTAATTTCCTTTTTTATCTGAATAAATTGCAGCAGAATGAGAATTATGTCCCAGAGGCTTTTACCTTTATTCTTATTAGTACAAAAATATAAGCGGCTTTTATTAAACCTCACTTTACACACGCTGCTGTTCATTTGTCCAACTCCTGTGTCCGTGGTTCCCAGTGGAGCCCCGGCCCCCAGCTGCCTCTCTGTGCTCTGCCCCTGCACCGAGCGCCCCCTGTCTGTGAGCTCAGACACTACAACACTAAAGACACGGCCCATAGACGCCCGGCCTCACGTTTAATGTTGATTTAATCCATGTGAAGTGCAGAGAGAGACGCGTCACCCTGTGGTTCTTACAGCTGTTGAGTCCAAACAGTGATGCAGTTTTTGTTCTGGTCCCGCGCGACCCAAGATAAAATCCCACCCGACCCAACGGCCCCGAGAAAAGGGTTCAAATGTTGGGACCATGTTGTTGACTTTCTAACTTTCTGTTGGTTAAATCAAAAATGTTCAGCCCTAAGACGAAACTGCTGTTGTGATTTTGGGCTTTACAAAAATAAACTGAATTGAACTGATTGGAGATGTTTTATTTAGGACCGTTTGAAATCGCGGGATATGGCGCAGCTTTTAGGAGAGTTTGGGACTAAATCAGCCTGATGACGCAGGAGCGAGGAGCCGAACTGACGCAGCGTGAACGAGGAGCCGACCTGACGCAGCGTGCGCGAGCTCTGGACGTCCGCACAGGTGAGGAGCTTTGTGTGAGGCCTGTATGATCCACGACGTGCCTCGTTCACGCTGGAGCATCGTGTGTGTTGTTGTGAAGATGTGAAGATACAAACAGAACATCACGCGCACAGAGCATCACGTGTCTTTTTCCTCTTCTCTCACTTCTTCTTTGCATAAGGAATAAAGTTGTCCTCTTTGTGCAGGTGTGACAGGTGAATACAAAAGTCCCGTGCCCTCGTTTGTTCATCTCAGCTCCAGATCAGGCTTTAGAGGAGCCGTATTGTTCGGACTGTTACGCCGCGTTAAGTTAAAGCGGAGCGTTTGGACTCGACCCGCGCGCGCTTTACCCGCGCATCACTAACGCGTTTTACACGATTAACAGGGTTTTCTATCTTAATCGTTTTTGCCTGTAGCAACGCGAATATGAGGCGGATTTTTAAAAAATAAAAAGAGACTAAAAGCTCAGGCTTTGTAGAACATGTTCACTGAGTCTAAACGTTTCCCACAGCCTTTGATTTCTCACGATGTGCTGGTCAAGACCGGCCGCATTCAGCCTAAGAAAGAGGAGACAAACAGCTCCTGTCCTGCCCTGGGTCAGTACCGCGGGTCAGACACAGCAGAGATGTTCGGGTCACAGGTTTAGAAGTCGTTTGAAATGGCAAACGCACTCACAGGAAACAGCGCAGAATTGGAGGAGCCGATGTGGAGCCGACCTCAGGCAGCGTGAGCGCGCTCTGGGTGAGTCCGGGTGAGGAGCCTGACTATCTGCACTATGCACATGTGGTCTATGATCTGTAGTCTCTGAGCATCACTTTTATCCTCACGATGTGTTTAAACTGTAGCGATGACGTAGCTGCTCCGCGCGCTTTTCTCTTCTGGCTGTTTTCATTTGGAGCTGTGAATCCAGTTGCTCTTGAGGGACAGTGTTGCCCTTTTTGTGGAGTTAAACACACAGATGCAAAAGTCAAGCGTCTCCAGCCGTAGTTTATTTAATTAATCAGGGCTGCAGATCTTTATGCGCTGACTCTCCACATTAAAGTGGAGGAGGTTTGGACCCACCCGCGCCGCTGTGGACTTCAGTCTGACCCGTCCACTGGCTACAGTGACCCGCGCGTCACTGTAACAGATCTGTGACCTATAATCTGTGTTTATGCGCAGCAGAGCCTGTATCAGGAGCCGCTCACTGGAGCAGGGCGCTCCTCATGTTGTTATACGCACTTGTCCTGGGTTGTTCTGGGGCACAGTCGATTTATACTGGGGCCCGTGCCCCAGTAAAAAGGGTCTAGTGACGTCCCTGTATCACACAAAACTGACTCTTGTAGCTTTAAGTCATGTTCTAACGCTGTTCCCTCCTCAAAAACAGACCTGGAGTTGTGTTTTGTTTAATTTGCACATGTTTGAGTAACACTTTATTATTAGTCTGTCTACATCTCCAAAGCTCAAAATGCTCTGTTCTCCTCAAAAACAGACCTGGAGTTGTGTTTTGTTTAATTTGCACATGTTTGAGTAACACTTTATTATTAGTCTGTCTACATCTCCAAAGCTCAAAATGCTCTGTTCCACCTTGTGATGTCATGAAGTGGTAGTTTTCATGTTAACAGCTCCTTTTACCTTTAGTTCAGTAGAGATCGGCAATTCCAGGGGCTGAAATGATCCAAATGATTCTAGTGAAGGTGTGTGGAGTTTAAAAACACAGTGGAGCACTTCCTGTATTACCACATGACATCACAAGGTGGAACAGAGTGTTTTCAGTTTGTGAAAAAACACAGCTTAAATCTGCAGGGTTTGTGTGTTAAACATGTGTGAATGAAACAAAACACAGCTCCAGGTCTGTTTGTGACGAGGAAACAACAGTAGAACAGATCAGAAAACAGAGTAAGAGCGTAACGCAAATTCCTTGAAGTAAAATCGGTCTATTCAATTATTTGGCCAATAAATTATGAATAAGACTCGAGCTGTGACACATGATACAGAGACAGCGGCCTCTCACAAACCTGCGCTCTCCATGAAACGCTCCTCATGTCTCTACTTCTTCTCGTGTCTGTTCTTCTCGTTTCTTTACCTCTTCTCGTGTCTTCACTTGTTCACGTGACTGACGCCGCCATTGGAGCGGGCCTCTGTTTATCAGGAAGGCGTCGGTGAAGTATTTGAACAAGGCGTTTAGAACTAAATAAATATGTGGACCAGCAGAATTTTTATTTCAGGTAAAAAAGCAATATATTATAAAACCCCGAAGACACAGACAGACTTAAATACGCAGAAAATAGAAACAGACACGGCCCTGCTGCGCGTGCGAACCTCATCAAATCCTAAATACTGTTTCGAGAGAAGTGGCCCGGTTCATCTCCACTGCAGCGTTTTAAATTAACTCAAGTATAACAGTCCACTACATGTTTAAGGAGTCCGAGAAAATAAATACTTTCAACCTCCTCATGAAAAATGACCAAATAAATGTGACAAATGTCTCCCCCTAGTGACAGACTCGAGAACAAAACAAAACTGACAAGCAAATGATTTTCTCTTCTTTATTGTTTTATGCCAAACATAGAAAACAAGCAAACAATTTTAACGAACGAACCACGTGGGCTACAAGAACGAGGCCACCTGAAACATAAACCTGTGCTAACACAGAAGCCCGTGCTAACACGGGAGCTCATGCTAACACAGGAGCTAACACAGGAGTCCGTGCTAACACGGGAGCTCGTGCTAACACAGAAGCACGTGCTAACACGGGAGCCCGTGCTAACACAGAAGCACGTGCTAACACGGGAGCCCGTGCTAACACAGGAGCCAGTGCTAACACAGGAGCACACATAACAAGTCAAACAGATGTAAACAAACTTTGTTTATTTTCATCTGAAAATAAGTAAGGTTTATAAAACCCCACATAAAAAGGAAAACCACAGCTTCTGAACCAGTCACTGTCTCTACTGTCGTCCAGTACCACAATAAAACTAATGACCCACATAAATATACATTTATATTTACATTCAAAGGTATAAAAAACGTTTCAACTAAAACAATTTAGAAAAATCACTTAAGAGTCATGGACTTTTTTAACTCAATAATTACAATTTGTAACATTCTGTAACAAGAACAAGAAACAGTGTTCTGTGATCTGATGTGTTTTGATGTGTGTTCTGTGTGTCTTCTGATGTGTGTGTGTGTTCTGTGTGTGTGTA
>KN483431.1:35422-49099 GCA_000787095.1 Periophthalmodon schlosseri | reverse complement strand
ATGGCTAATTTAAGTGGTAAATAGTCTCCAGTGATATAGTACTTTTGGCATCTTTTGACCTAAACAGGGACTAAACTTGGACTAGACTAGGACTAAACCAGGACAGGGACACGAGTCTGCACTGTGGAAGGAGAATTGAACCATTTACTTTAAGTTTGTGAGTTCTATTGTAATTGAACTACTGCAGCCTTCAAAAGTAAGTAAATAAGTGAGACTTTATGACTTTATTTATGTGCTTTACAGAGTGCAATAATAAATAAACACAAAAAGCTGAAAACGTAACAGAATGTGTAATATTTTGAAGGAACAGACCCGTCCATTATTTGTGCATATAAAGTACAAGCTAATGCATAACTTTACTCAAGGCTCTGTCATAATTTAGGCTTGGCGAATTATTGGTCCTAATTTGAGTTTCAAAAATCCGTGATGGGAGTGTTTCAAATCAACAACAGACAAAGAGTTGTGCTTCATGCCAAATCTCTTCCCGTTTATTGTTACTATTTTAGTCGGCCTCTCCATTCCTCAAACTCTGTCCAGATGTAGCACATGTTTTGGCTCACAGACTCGCAGCAGAAATGCACTTTGCATTGAATAACAACAAACAATATGTGCCCTAATCTCCATTAGCTTTACATTCAAGCATAAACACTACAAGTTTTAATATCACATGGCTTTACATTGTTGTTTCTCTTACAAATGTTATTGATGATAATAGTCACATATCCTACATGGCCATGCAAATTTTTATTATGGTGTTATTAATCCTCAAAACTCACTGAGAGACTGTTCCTTTGTTTCATTTTTGCTCTGTTAAAGGCATCATGAAAATAAAAAGAGATTCACCGATATTTCAGTTCCAATACTAATATCAATACTTCGCCTCTATTGACCTAGTTTTGCAGCTAAAATAGGATATGAAGTAATCCGAGTCAGTGCTGATTCTCTGGGATTTGGGCTTTGTGGTCTGTATAGAACATTGCTCTCAAGATCGGCAGCCTCATACAAAATAATACAACCTGAATGACGATGGCGGCGCCCACGGAAACTTCATGAATAAGGTGAATTGCAACAGAAAATTCAATTCTGTCAGCTGCACACAAGTTTTAGAGTGAACACGTTTTGCAGCTCAGAATTCAATTTTCTTTTGCTATGGATCCTACCTGGACGACTGAGGGATTACACAGACAATACATGGCTCTAGTATCCACCTATATCAATCTATACATACAGCACCGACTGACAGCAGCATGTCATATAGCAATTCCATTAACAAACAAAACAAAACTGCATTATTTATATACACAAGATATTAGCTTTGTAGAAGTTAAGTTATAGGACTAAACAGGATATTGGCTGAACCGATATCCTTGAACCGGTATCCAATCCAGCAACTGATGTCTGATCCAACCCTACGATCCAACCCTATGATCCAACCCTATGCCACCTCTCACGTTGAGGTCTCTGGATCAGAACCTGCTGATGGTTTTCTGCTCTTGTTTTCAGACCAGAGGAGATCGAGCCTTCCAGACTGTTGCTCCCAGACTGTGGAACAATGTTTCACTCTCCTTGCGTTCACTGGAGTCTGTTGATGCCTTCAACAGCCAACTCAAAACTTGGCTTGCTTGCTGATATCCAATATTGGTGCATCCCTACAAATAAACACACTTCATAATAACAAAAACTGTAAAAGCATGATATAAAATGTCCATTACCATAGCCCACTGACAGTTTAATAAAAAGACTTGTGTACAAGTCTCTCCATGGCCTAGCACCAAAGCACATCTCTGATATATTAGTGCCATATGAACCATCTCGCACTCTGAGGACTTCAGGGACCGGCCTCCTGCTGGTGCACAGAGTCACGACTAAACATGGGGAATCAGTGTTTCAATTAAATTTTTTTTATTTTTCAGCTAAAACCTGGAACAGTCTTCCTGAAGATGTGAGACAGGCCTCTACTTTGTGTTTAAATCCAGGCTCAGACCGGTTCTGTTTAGCTATGCATATGACTGAAAGGTTTTTATTCTGCACTCTTCTCTTGTAATGTTCATTTTATGATGATTATTTATGTTTTGATTTGTTTGTATTGTGATTTTAATGTCTTTTTTATTCTGTAAACCACTTTGAATTACTTTGTATATGAATTGTGCTATACAATCAACTTGCCTTGCCTTGCCTAATAATATTTTCCTTTTGCATGGAGTATGTTTATTAATTTTAAACAATATCTGTGCATGATAAGCCCTCATGTGCACACTTTGGCATCATGGAAAAACACTTATCTTAAAACATGGACTCAGCATTCACCATCATTTTGTTTTTGACGTGTATAACAACATTGAGCCAGAAAACTATAACAATTTGACATAACTATTGTCCTTATTGATAAAGATTACAAACCAAGGACTAAACTAGGATGATGCTGAAGTCACATTTCTTACGCAGTTATGAAATTCTGAAACGCGCAATTCATTATCTATATCCCTTGATAGTTTTATTCATAACAAGAAGCCACACATCATCAACTTTGAGTTTGATTAAATGTGCACTATGTTACTTTTTTCGTGAAGGATCTGTCACCTGCTTGTTTCCATGGAGATGTCATTGCTTTACCAAAATTGCTCCACAGTATGGCATTAAACATATGTATCTCCATGGAACCAATCCTAGTCTCAACATAAACATCATTGGTAGAGCGATCAGATCCACTGACCCACAGGTTGGTGGTGCGATTCCAGCTCCCACAGATGATTGGAATGCTGTTGTTGTGTCCTTGGGCAAGACACTTAACCCACCCGCCCCCAGTGTCTGTGTACAAATGTGTGTGTGAATGGGTGAGTGGTTCCTTGATGTAAAGCGCTTTGAGTGCCTTGAAGGTGGAAAAGCGTTATATAAAAACGTGACCATTTACCATTTACCAAGCATGTGGCACTTCTAGATCAGGGTCAGAGGTCAGATCTGTGGAGAGGAGAGCCCACACACTGCATGCGTTTCAATGTTATTTTGAGCAATAAAAACTCATTTAAACAAATAAAGTTTAATGCCACACTGGGGAACATTCATGGCATCTCAATGGAGACTAGAAGGTTGCCGCCCCTCCATCAGAATGTTACACAATGTACCTTTAAATAATAATGTGTTTGCGCTGGAAAAGTGAATCCTTGCCATCCCCCTCGGTGACAGTGATATAGCCATATGTGTGTACTCAAGGCTTACACAGATTGGCTAACCTTCTTCCAAACCATGGACTTGTTGGACTGTCACAAAGAGAGTGAGGGTAATGCAGTAACTGGCAGAGGGTCCTGGGAAAGTACAGCTCTGCTCTGTGTTCGGTGGATGTGGTCGGGGGATTGGGAACAGTGGGCAGAATAATATGGACCTCTTTCTTTGTGTGTATATCTGTCTGATTTTTTTCTACAAAGCCGTGAGCCAGTCCTTGCCTCGCATCATTTGCCTCCAAACCCAACTCAAATCAAGTCCATATGTAGGATTTCTGAATCTTTCTATAGTTGGTCCTGAAGAAGAATTGTCCACCATACACTTGTGTCTGCACTTGGCATACGAAGCTGTGTAAGATTTCTAAAGAAGACCCAGAAGTGCATGAGTAATATTCAGAAGGTCAGGGGTATTTCTGTTGAAAATTGCTTTTACTGGCATTGCATGATGTTGTTGTGTCATTTGGCAAGACACTTCATCCACCTTGCTTATTCATGGGTTTCAGCACAATGGGATATTAGCACTGTTGCCATAGTGTTTAAAACAAAATATTATATCTTTCGTTGAATGGGAAAACGTCATCAAAATGTTGTATGTGAAATGAAGCTGAAATCTGTGAATTCTACAGTGTGGCTGGTTGGGATCACATTAAGATTGTTGATGTGGATTGGCAGCCATGTCTCTTCTAATCTGCCCCAGGTCAGCTGTGGCAATGTGCATGTGTAATATATTTGGGAAGTGCTAATCTGCAGCAGAGAGTCTGTAGTTTGTCATGGCTGGTGATCTAAAATGATTGCCTGACAAATTCAAAATGATATCTTTCTGTATTTTTTTCCGTTGCCTCTCAAGCCCGGTCAAATGCTTTTTTCAGTGACATGTGAAACGAAGGAGCTCATTGGTCACTTATGATTCACAAATAATCAAATCAAATTTACTCACCTCAGGATTAACAGAGTTTGTTGCTTCGCTCATTGATTCTGCGGAAATCTGCGATGTTTTTCAGCCCCCTGTGATATTTTTTTCCTTTATTTTTCCAATTCGAATGAACGATGCATGTCCCCAATTGGGTAATCCACCTGTTAATCACGCCCATTTGAAAACGGGGATATTCACCAGTGACCAGACCCACAACTTTGTAAAATATTGAAGAAGTGTGCATTCTGGATCCCGGGCAACTAAAATGAGTGAGTAAACGCCCAAACACATGTCTAATATTATGCCTGTTTCTTACCCTGTGCAGCGAACGTTGTCTGCGCCTAATGTAAATTGGCCGACGTGGTTACGTGCAGCAGGGATCCAAGTAGATGTCAGTGCATTGATGTGTCATTGGGATCTTTGAGAGTTGATTCATAACACACCTCAATCGTAGTTCCTAGGTTCATGTGCAGTTAGAAAAATTGGTTTAAAGTGGACTAGGCCAATTTTCTGGTTTTCCTGCCATGCATGTAGACGTAGTGAATGTTGTACATCATTTTTTCTCTGCTTTCTGGATGCTAAACATTTGTAGGCTAGTTTTATGGTATGTCCTTGCTTAGCTGCAGTCTTACCACTGACAGAAACTTCAATGCACATTCTATAGCACATAATGAGTTGACGGAGCAAATTGCCATTCCCAGATTTGGAAAGAAATCACCCATCCCTCTCATCTAGATCCCATCGTTAGACCCTTTTGTTTTTAAGACAGTTCTCCCCGGAGCGAGGAGCATCAATGGACCTCAAAATTTCCATTTTGGAAAAGTAACAAAACCAAACAAACAGATCATGAGGAAGGAGTAAGCGAAACTACTTGTGCGTGCATGGCATGAGAGACGGAGGAGTGAGTGCCAACTTTGTTATGGTTGGCAGAGTCTGGAGTGCTTGAAGTGAGAGTAACAAAAAACAACAGAGGATCAATGCGCTGCCGAACAGGGGCGCTGCCAGGCTGTCTTCACATGTTTGTAATTTTCATATTAAAATAATGGGGCCTATCAGAGCTGCGCATGTACACAGGGGGGCCAGGCGTCGGGGTGTTATAGAAGCTAACATGTGCTGCTGGTACACTGTAATTCACTTGATAATGGTGCATAATAGTGGCACTTGAGAAACTGTTCGGGATAAAGTGTGAAGAGGAAAATGCAGGCCTTGAGCTCTGGTCTCTATTTCCAGTATTAAACTCAAGTACTTTAAAGACAGGTTTCAGTAGAACATGGGCGATCTGGATTGTGTCTGTCTTTAGAGTCTCACATAATTCAGAAATATGGTTCTGTTTTTGCAGCAATACAAATTTTTGTCTATTATGACACGTATGAAACAGTACTCTTGTCTTTTTAGACACTGTTTTATGTTTTGTAAGAAAATCTAAAACTAAATGTTAATTGCCTTCTAATGTTCCAGCGTTGGTCATATTAACATTATATTTACAGTCATTTAAAGCCTATATGTGCCTTATTTTATCACACATATTATACTATTATTATCATTGTTTTACATTGCACCATGTCACCAAAGTTATGGTTAAGTTAAAGTTGGTGAATTTTTTTCACTGGCAATAAAACTTTGATTTTCATCAAATGTCATGACTGCACTCCTCCATGATTTTGGTGCGGCTTCTCATAATTTTCCCCATCAACTTTTAAAAGTAGGTCAAACTTAGTGCACAATTATCTTAGCAATTACAAAGGCATTAGGCCAAGGGAGTTACCAGCTAAGAGCTGACAGCCCCATGAGAATCCAAAGCTATCCGTGCCTAAGCATGTAGTTTTGATTGTAATGCAAGTGTAATATTATTCAAACTTATTTTACATGGGAAATACAGCTAAAAGTTTTCGCGACTACTCTGTGAGACCAAGCATTAACCAAGTGTGTATTTATAGTATTTTAATGAAAAGATTAAGGCTAGATAATTTATTGTCCCCACAAGGGCATTGGTTTGAGTAGAACACATTAAAACGACAAGGCGACTGGACTTTCCACATCAGTGGATGACATACAATGGACCACATTCAACATGTAAAGGGTTGGACAACTAATTAAAATAGTTCCTGGTTCACTTTTGGCTGACTCTTCTAATCCAGATGCTGTCCCTGTTCTCCATGTTGTGTGCTAAATACCTCTTAAACTAAACTACTTTTGTATTGTGAGCTCATCGTACTGTGATTTGCTGTAAGCCTCCTTCATTTGCTCAACAACCTTCCTGTATTTACTTTGTGGACTTAGCTGATATATTTAGCTGTTTTTCAATGGCTTGTGTTTGCATTTCAGATTCGGGCCAAAGTTGTTGTCTTTGTTTCACACCTGACTGGAGCTGTTGCACTGACTCTCCACAGACTCACGTAATACTGCTTCACAAAACACCTATTCCCTAATCTGTTAATCCAGTTTAACTTGTAAGTGCATAGACAATGGGTGGTCTAATTCACATAGGAGAAGGTGAAGACTTGTTTTGCAAAGTCATCTATCTCAGTGCAAATATTAAGTGACCTTTGACCTTTTACCTATGGTTTCCAGAAGTTGATTTGAAGATAATTACTTGTGGGCATTTTAGTGTTGGACAATTCCTGTAGGTTTTTCAGACCACAAACGCAGCCATATTTCATTCTAGGCATCCCGGGCTCTTAAAACTAACCCCAACCCAACCACAGTCTTACTTAATTGCTAGTTGTTTTTATGGCATGTGAAAATGTATGTTTTTAATGTATAATTATTTTGCCTCTGTGGTTTGGGCTCTGGAGTAAAATAAAGTTTGCAGGTCCCCTACTGCTGGCACTGATCTCCATTGACTGTGATACTACTAAAACTGCACGCTATGGGCTACAGGCTAAAGGCTTATACATAGTGAGTGTCATTTTATGAAGGATACCACTTTAGAACAACTACCTTAATTAGCCTTAATACAGCATAAACAAAGGCATCATAATATTCAAATAGTTTATTAAAGGCACTGTATCTGATTTTTACTGTCTTTAAATGTGAAAAACAGAATAAGTTAATTTTAGTTGGTTTGCAGCGAGTTATTCCTCACTTACCTTATACATTGCAAGCTTTAGTTGGTTTGCAGCGAGTTATTCCTTATTATAGTAGTAATTCCTTATACATTGCAAGACTCCTAATTATTCACCACTTTAGAACAACAACTAGCATGTTAACATGCACTTTCTGCAGACAGCATGCAGTGGACATATTTTGACATCATGCTTATACAATATATCTGTACTGGGGCAAGACAAAGTTGGCTCAAAAAAATCGGGTACATACCCTTTAGCAATGTTTCAGGATTAGTAACTATTTAGCGCCACAGTAAGTAACTTTTTTTTGTTTTGACTAAAATAAAACCATGTTTTTTCATGGTTCATGGTATGGATGTTTTTTTTCATGGATGTTTTATTGCACTGAAAAACTTAGAAAAAGCATGTGTCCTTTCTGTGAGTGGGCCTGCATCTGGACAAACCAGACTCTTATTTGGCCTGAAGGAGGCCTCCTCCTGCTTGTTTCCATAGAAATGTTGTCCCTTTGGTTTTAGTCTGCCACAGTATCACATAAAACTTTATTTCTGTGAAGGATGTTTCGAAGAATGGTTTTAACTTTCTATTTCCATGGAATGCAATTGACTTTCTACCTCCAAAAAGTGACATACTATCACTTTAAATAAGGGGTTAGGGGTCAGGGTATTAATTAGGTAGTTATTAATCCTGAACCATTGTTAATAAACTATTTGTTAAGTATGAATTAGCTCTTTGTTCATGCTTTTAAGGGTAATTAAAGTCTAGTTATTATAAGGTGTGACCAGAGGAAGACACCAAATGCTTTAAGCTAACATTGGACTTGTTCACTTGTCTTTGCAGGAGAGGCAGAGGTGCTGACAGGCCTTATACATGTGGGATATCAAATACACAAGTGGAAATAGCATGTCTGCCATTACATACATCAAAACCCACATAATGTACCTTTAATGTACAAAGTATACATTTGATCTAGAGACAAAACTATTCTTCTGAGCATCTGGCGTCTGCTCCAATGTCACTGCTCTGGTTTGTGGTTTCACATTTGTATGCTTATCTGTGGGATATTTTAGATCTCGGCACAAAAAGTAGCTTTGTTGATTAAATAACTTTAAACATTACACTAGGCATGCGTGTCTTTAAACAAAGGTTGCGCGTGCATGTGTGTGTGCTCGTATTTGCTTTTTAGACGTGCCAATACAAATGCTGCTTGATACCATATCTGAGCCCTGAATGAACCACTAATACAAACATGCATGTAGCAGCAGAGAGATATGTGATTGTGTTTCCATATATCTCCCTCTTTTATTACTGTGAAACCAGCCGCGTGCAGGCCTTCACACGTCCTCAGAAACATTATGTGGTTGAAGGCGTTCTGCTTGGAGACCATAAAGGATTAGAAAGAACATGGCGGGGATATAAGATGAAATGGAGAAGTTGAATATATACACTACCAGTCAAAAGTTTGGACAAACCAACTCATTCATTGTTCATTTATTTTTACAACTTTCTACATTTTATATACAGAAGACATCAAAGTAAGACATGAAGTAAGATATATGGAATTATGCAAAGGTTGGCTACTTTAAGGATTTGAATATAAAATATACACAAAATTTGTACAGTCATTAACCTTTTTATTGCTACATAATTCCATATATCTTACTTCATATATGTGATGTTTTCTGTATGTATATAAAATGTAGAAAGTAGTAAAAAATGGTAGTGTATGTCATAATGAAGTTATTTCTTGATTTATGTAATAATGTTTCCGTTCCTGTGTAGACTCTGCAGAGCTGACTGGGCGACAGGTGCGTCGGAGGTAAAGCACTTGAAAGGTTTTCTTAACCTTTCATGTAATAATGTTTCCTCCACAAAATCATACCCAGAGTTGTATTTCGTTCCATTCACACATGTTTAACACACAAACCCTGTATATTTAGGCTGAGTCTCTCTTCTCTCAAACAGAAAACACTCCGTTCCACCTTGTGATGTCATGTGGTAATACAGGAAGTGTTTCATTGTGTTTTTAAACTCCATACACCTTCACTAGAATCATTTTGATAATTTCAGCCCTGGAATTGCCAGTCTCTACTAAACAAAAGGTGAAAAGTAGCTGTTAACTTAAAACTACCACTTCATGACATTATAAGGTCGAATGGAGCATTTTGAGCTTTGGAGATGTGGACATACTAATAATAAAGAGTTACTCAAACATGTGTGAATGAAACAAAACAGCCCCGAGGGGTATAAAATGCTTGGAAATAGAAGAGGAGGAACTGAGACTAACTACTAAAGAGGTAATGAAATATCTAATCGAAACTATAGCAAGACATAGCATGTACTGTTTTTGTATAGTTGGATGAATAGTGTTAATGGAACTTTTCAGTAATACAAATTCTCAAGTTAAATCACTCCTTGTCTCTATGGAGATGTTATTGCTTTGCCTCAAATGTTCCACAGTATGACATTAAACTTATCTACTGTATGTCCAGGGAGACCATGCCAACATATATGTCAGATCTGTGGAGAGGCGAGCTCACTTACGGTAAGAATCCATGTTTTGCCATTTGTTTGGCGATGAAAAGACCTATAATTGAATAAATAGTAAAGTTTAATGTTTAACGTTTTAAAGCCATATTTTATTTCTTCATTTTGAAAGCTGCAAACAACATTTTCTGGTACATTTTACTATCCGTTTCATCGGGGGACTTTGTTAACCAGCACAGAGCTCCTAAATTACATTGTGTGTTGCTTTGCGGGGAAAAATCGTTGGTGAAAAACAGATGTCACTCCAGATTAATGACAATGCTTTTACAATGCACTCATGTGGGACTGTGAATGGTTTCTAGGAGCTTTGGGGGTCACTCAGTGCGCTGTCCATTTAAAAACAGTGTCAAACTACATTTCTTATAAAAACATAAAAATCCCTGTGGTCAGTTACAAGGTTTACAAAACACATGAGAATGAAGAGGAGGAGGAGGGTTTGGTGATGAAGGGGGGATAGTGGAGGGTGGAGGGAGGCCAGAAGAAGAACTTGGCAAAATGGTCGGATCTTTGTGGTTTGGAGCAAGAACTAAAGGTCTGGAGAAGTAAAGCAGACAGGGATGTGACCTATACTTCAGAGGGAAATCAGATGCAAAGGTTTAATTAAAAAATAGTTTTCACTGAACGCTACATCAAAGTAGATATGATTAGGAAAAGCTCTTTAAATCTATAAGAAGTATAATTTATGTTATGTGTTTGCTCCTTTAGTTCCTCACAGTGTATTATGGATGCTGTATGGCTCATTTCCAGTCGTCGTGTCCGGAATAGCAATGTGACGTTCATGAACGAGTCGGTTCTTTTGAGTGATTCTTTACCATGAGCGTTTGGATCCAGATCTCATTTTTTAAAAGAGACGAATTTTGTATGCATTTTTATACTGATTAACGCTGAACTAACATGAGAATCAGCACAGGAGCAGAGAAGGGAACATGAGTGAGAGCTTTGTGCACAAAAAAAAACATATTTGGCATCATATTAATATATTAAATTTATTATTGTTCTAGTCCAACATTTTATTTAGATTATGCATAATAAAGGCGCATATAATAAACACACTCCTGCTCTCAGTTTGAACCATTTTAAACACATCTGAGCCTTGGTTGTTTCTCTCTGTGATTAGTTTGTAGATAAAATGAGTTCTCACATTGGCTTCTGTCATATAAATAAATAGTAAAAGAGCCAGTCTTTTGAATGGCTCTCTGAAATGAACAGATCCAAACGATTCAGATTTCATAAAAGAGCCGAAAGTCCCATCACTAGTCCAGAACTGAAATGTATCATGGGCAGTATACTGTGTGGTCACAGTTGGTTTGTGTTGTGGTTATATTTTGTGCTTTCAAGTGTGTATAATACAGTGTTTTGTAAACTTTTAACTCTTGCAGAGGCAATATGTTAATGGAAAAATGAGATGGAAAGCAACACATCACTTGTGCCCTCTTTAAATGGGTTAAAACGCCATAGAGTGCTCCAAAGATTGTAGGTTTCTGTTCCTGTGGATGGAAACAAGGCCGTGGCGTCAGTGTGCACTGATAGTGAACTCTTGTGCATAAAGACTCTGGTCTGTAAATGTTGACCTCCTGCTGGCCTGATGCCTCTGCCAGTGTTTGGTCTGGTTTTGGTCTGGCCCTCATCAGGTCCTCACCCCTCTGTAGTGGAACAGTTGGACCAAGCCTTCTCCTGTATTTGCCCCGTTTCTCCTCCTGTCACTGCTCCTATCTTTGCTCCTCTTTCTGCTCCTGTCTTTGCTCCTGTCTTCTCTTGTCTCCGCCCCTGTCTCTTTTACTGTCTCTGCTCCTGCCCCTGTCTCTGCTTCTGTCTCATCTCCTGTCTCTGCCTATGTCTCTGTTCCTGTCTTTGCTTCTGCCTCTGCTCCTGTCTATACTCCTGTCTATGCCCCTGTCACTGCTCCTGTCTCTGCTCCTGTCATCATCCCAGCGCTGGAGTTTGTGTCTGTGGCTTCCTATGATTGATGCTGGTGTCGTCTGAATTCATAACTTACAACAGTATCATTAAACTGTGGTTCAGGACTTTTTCCAAGATGTTCAAACCGCTCGGTCCCTGCTCCAGCCATAAATCAATGACTATAATTACACATAAATGCACGTTTACATGTCCCCTCTCAGTTCTGGTTCAAAACTTTTTGCTTTTTGGCAAATAAACTGTAAATAAACATGTATTCTGGTCTTCGTTGAGTTGTAATACGCCTGTTAGCATAAACGCTGCGGTGGGTTAACCAACAAGTTACACGCTGTGATGCTATAATCATTTTACTCAACATGTCATATTAAAGTTATAATTTGAATATGCAACTGCAGTGATGTTTCCATGTCAAGGCAAAAAACTGACAGCTCAAACTTGTTGGTAAAATGTTGATGCGTTTAACAAAAGACAAAGAAAGAGAAGTGTTTGTTTGTTTTGAGGTTAAACGACTTCCTGAAAAAGTTTCCATTACAAAATCTCTTTACAACACACAGTGATGAGTGAAGAAGTCCGACGTACCACATGAGTTAATCAAATGAACAGAACCCTGCGGTGGTTACAAAGACCAGTGAATGTAGAGTTCTCTGTCAAATTATAACCCCAAAAGTTATAAAGCTCCCTACCTCAGGATTTTTCTGGTGCGTTGACTGTGAATGTGGGAGAAAAATACAGGACTGAACCAGACAAAACTATAGGAGTAAAGCAGGACCTGAGCTGGGACTAAACCACGGCAAAAACTGGGCCAAAACGATGGATAAAGACGCTGCCTATCCATGGGTTTCAGAAAGATGAAACATTAGGACTGTTGCCATAGTGATTAACAATTTAAAACTAAACATTATATCATTTGAATGGGAAAAAGTCCCAAAAATGTTGCATATAACAGGAAGCTGAGACCCATGAATTGCAGACCCAGCAACATAAACCATCTTGAAGTCAGTCGCCCCATCGGGATTGTTGTTGAAGTAGTTTTATGAGCTATATAAATAAACTTGATTTGAATTGAAATGGTGTTTGTTAACATTTCCGTGATGGAAAAAATCTGGCTTCTGAGAGTTGTGAAAATCACTTACAAACTCATCATGATGAATAATTAGGATGCTCAGAATGCATGAGGTAAATGAGGAATAACTTTGGACCACTGCAAACCATTAATAATCTGTTTTGTTTTTTGGGGGTTTTTAGCATTTTTAAGAGTAAACATCAGGTATAGCGCCTATAATAAAATCCCCTTGTAACATACTATTATCTTGGTACAGATATTTTTCCTCTGGGTGATTATAGTCTCAATCAATCTCAAGTAGTATTTGGTTGAACTGAAAAGTATATATTCCCTTTAATGGAAAGCCTATATTTATTGCATCATTCCATCTTATGATCGAATGTAGAGAGTTGGAAGGCTGTAGTCTATCCCAGCTGGCTCAGAGAATAAGAGCCCTGGACAAATTCCAGATAATCACAGAGACCAAAGTTTGAGCCAGAAAACTATTCACCAAAATGAACTCAGTGGAACATTTTGGATTTGCCAATTCACCTAATCCTAGTCACGTCTTTGACTGTGGGAGAGAATCATAAAATGCAGAAGGTTGCGGTCAGTCGGTGAATCAGAGCCAAAGGATTTCATCAGGTGCTCTGACCACATGTGCACAGTGCCTTTACTAACCTATCACTGTATATTAATGGTCTAATATTCAACTAAACTATATTTTTGAGCTTATCACCATTATATTGTAAGAATACTGACAACTTATCAAAAAGTATTGGTTATCATGCACAATATTCAATACTCAAAATGCTTTACTGTTATTTGATAAAGATTTTAATTGATTTTGAAATACTTGTACATGTAATTGTGGGACTGATTCAGGAGGGGAGTGAAAATTACGGTTTACGCCAAGAGTAAATTCTTAGAGGACTTTTAATGCATTTTAATACAAAACTTACTGGTATTGTTACT
>KN483431.1:0-33034 GCA_000787095.1 Periophthalmodon schlosseri | reverse complement strand
AGGGTCAAAATGAGACGGCTGTGTGCTCTCCGCTTCTAATTATAAATCATTTTTATAATTCAAACCGGGAAGTAAGGCTGGTGCGCTGTTAGCATGCTAGTTGTTGTGAGCATTACTGTGATGGAAATGGCATTTGAAAGTTGAGAAAAGTGCTTAATAACACATTGGGGTGAATAATTATGATGCTCAGAATGCATAAGGTAAGTGAGGAATAGCTTTGGACTGCTGCAAACAAGAGCTACTTCTGTTTTTATAAATCAGGAAGGCCTACAGTGTCTTTAAGTTTGATGAAAGTCTAATAGGAGACTCTAGGAAATTCTAGCCTAATGTGTGGAGTGAGCAAGTCAAGTGCTCATAAAAAAAACATTTTGTGAAGGTCAATAAGGTCAGTATTGCTCATATCTTTTTCCAGCTTGCTCTCATGTCAGAGGGTTATATCTGCTTGACCTGTGTGTTTACCCATCTTTTACTCAATTACAATCATAACCCCGGTCAAACTCAACAGTGTTAAACTATCCGGTTATCTTAAACGCCTCATTGATTTTGTGTTAGAGATATATGGACCAGGTTACTTATTGACACCAACAATGAGAGGTCATGCCCTGTCTGCCTCATTTCTGTTTCTTAAATGTGTTTGGAATGGGTTTCTGGAGGTCTGAGGCCACAATTTCTTAGTACTTATGGTAACTTGGTATAACGCCAAACTATAGCATTTAACCAAGAACATCTTTCTAATAACTGTACTGGATTTATAACAGATCAGCGGTATAGAATTAAAGCTCCTCTATGCGGCTTTCCCACTGGAGCGTCTGCGTCTGTTATTGCTTTGCCTGGAATGTTCCAAAGTATGACATTAAACTTATATAACTCCATGGAGACAAGCAGGTGACTTACAAGGCCAAGTTACAAGTGAAATCTGCAGAGAACTAAGCCCATTCACAGTAAGAGTGTTTTAAGGTACTTTTAAGCAATAAAAGCAACCAAATTAAAATAAATGGAAAATGGATACGTTTAATGTACTGTGGAACATTCCTGGCAAAGAATTAACATTTCCATGGAGACCAGCAGGCAGCGGACCCACTAAAATGTTACATGGTGCACCTTTAAATTTATAGAATATAGCAAAAGCAGATGCATAACTAAACTTTTACCCCTTAAACAGGGCAGGGCAGTTGCTTTCTATTTTTTGGCCTACATTACAAACAACTGGAAGTGAATTTTCTGTTTGCAAGAACACATTCAACAGGTCTGCTGTGGCTGTAACTTGCTGCCTCATAGATCACATGGTGCTTACACTGTGAATAGACCAGCCTGTAGTGACCTGTTTCTCTCTGATCTGGATAATACGCTCATTATGACAGGGTGAGGCCAGTGGGGCAAGAGGGAAGGGACACACTGTAGCTCTTAAACGCTTATGAAAATACCACAAGAAGGTTACACTGACTTTTTAAAGATCAACAGAAGTTTCCATATTACGCAGAGCACCTTTAATACAATCTGATGGAGGATCTGCCACATACTTGTCTCCATGGACTTTTTAATGCTTTCAAATGTTCCAACCAGGGAAGTCGGCGGGGGGGACAAAGGGGTCTGTTGTCCCAGTCCCCAGGGTCTTAGGGGCCCAGAATCGAGCCCTCTTCCTATTAATTTATATTAGAGAGGGTCCCATGTGAGGTTTCTTGCCCCGGGCCTCCAAATTTCTGTTGACGGGCCTGGTTTCACCATATGGTTTTTCTATTTCCATGGAGACAGTATTGCTTCCAGACAAAGTTACAGGTCAGATCTGTTGGGATAGATGTTTTCAAGGTATTTTTGTAACACCCACGAAAAATCATCAAAATAGATACGTTTGCTGTCTTACTGTGGAACGTTCCTGGCAAAGCAATAACCGTGGAGACAAGCAAAAAGTTTAAAAGGTGCACTTTTAATGACATGAAGTCTGTTTCAAATAGGAACAGGAGCAAATATGTTCATGTATATAAGTGATAATGATTGATTGATTTGCCATTTAATTAACAAATGCTCAAAAAGGATACACAGACATTTTGAAGCCAATCATTAATTAGTAGGCCCATTTTTACCCAACAAAAAAGCTGGCTGAAATGACTGAAAAAAGAGAGGGGATGGATAGAATTTGTTTGAAAGAATATACACTACATCAATATAAAGCTAGTCAATAACTTTCCCTGTCTGCTTTATCTTCTGATTACACCAGTCACTTTGCCCAAGTATGTTTGTGTAGAATAGCATTGAAACCACATCCTCTGATTGGATCTCTGGACTGGGAGGGGGGATTGATTGATTCAGCCCTGGCTCCAGTTTGTCATCCCATACGTCCCACACACACACACACACACACACACACACACACACACACACACACACACACACACACACACACACACAGACACACACACTGTCCTCAAATATACTCTATTTTAAAGAAGAAACTCTAGCTCCTTTTCTTATCCTTTCAATCTGGACTTGTTCAAGCACAATTTTCACTGTGTTTATTTTTTTACAGGGACCTGCCAGGACCTGTGTGTGACATAACTGATGTATTAGGAAGCAAGTAGAGTGCAGTGGATTTATTAAAACACTTTAGAGACAAAACGTAAGCTATAAACGCACTCTTATCACTGTTTAGACTGCTTTTTCTTACAGCCAGATGTTTTCCAGAATGATGCTTGTTGGAGTATTGTTACTTAAAAACAAGATTATATGCTGTGATTGCCACATAAGAACGAGTGGAAAAAGTCTTAAAATGACTACTTGTGCACTTCATTTATTTGACAAAAAAGTAAGATTTCGGCCTCAAGGATGCTGTACCTGTTTTTTTTCTTCAACACGTGAAAAACAGAACTAGTTCATTTCAAACAGTTTGCAGTGGTCCAAAGTCGTTCCTCACGTTGCACATTCCAAGCATCCTAATTATTCACCGCAATGATTTTACCCTAACCCAGGTCTAGACCAGGACTTAACCGGGAGTTGAAAAGGACTGAATCAAGTTTACATCAGGACCAAACTTAAACCAGGACCAAACCTGGAGTGTGTACGTGACCTTAATATTTCAAGTACAATACGTTCAAAAAGTTACTTCAGTGTAACTTGCTTCTCACTGCTGGACACCAAACTTTCCATTGGTCTGTTCTGATTTCCTCACTGACTCATGCGCCGCTTATATAACTGAATGAATAATGTGTAAGGCCAAATGTTTTCTCTTCCAATACAACGTCGTCACCTGGACCAGCCATTCACCACTTTATGTAACTCCACATCTGCTGCTTATAATTTACTTTCTTAAGGGAATTAACAAATGATTCTCCTCAGTGGACAGAGGCTGTAACATTTGGGTTAGCAATAGAGGCAAGTACAGCACATGTCAGAGATGTTTTATAACCATGTTTCCAGAACGCATTCTCAGTCGAACCAAGTTACTTTATTACATATACAACTGGATTTAGTGACTTCACCATGCTTAAAGGGGCGATATGTAACCTTATGTGTATGTGTGTGTGGGGTGCGTGGGTGTGTGTGTGTGTACTTTGTCTGCTGTATGTCTAACTTACATCTATTGAATTGCAGGTGTTTTATTGGCCAAAGTGCATTGAAAACCTTGCATAATTGCTCTGAGTGGGCTTGCCTCTCTACGGATCTAACCTATTACT
The DNA here is from genome assembly GCA_000787095.1 of Periophthalmodon schlosseri. NCBI lineage: Eukaryota > Metazoa > Chordata > Actinopteri > Gobiiformes > Gobiidae > Periophthalmodon > Periophthalmodon schlosseri. The sequence goes on along the minus strand of KN483431.1, from coordinate 29,366 downwards.
TGACCTGGTGGTGTCACTTGCTTGCCTTCATGGAGATAGATAAGTTAATGCCATACTGTGGAACATTCCAAACACAGCCATAACATCTCCATGGGGAACAAGCATGTGGTGGACTCTCCACTAGGAAAATGAGTGCACCTATAAGTTACGTCATTGAAAAATCTATAAATTTAAGTTGGAAGGCTTCACGTTATGTATTCTCATATAGAATACACACAAGCACGTACACATTTTACTACAGTTGGATAAGTGCTTTTTGGTGGGGACAATAATCTTTAAATTTTAAGGTTTCTCACACAGTCTCATAGAGATACAGATCGTATTCTGGTTCCCTGATTGCTTTTGCCTATACAGCAAGAATTAATCAGGTCAAATGAGTACAAGAGGTTCATATATTTCATGTTTCCAAGTCCTAATCTTGCTAATTTGGGTCATTTTAGGACAAACAATGCAAAAAACAATCTATGTGCCAATAGTACACTTGTAAAGTGCAAACATGCATATGTTCTTTACTGTGATAACTGTAATTGAGGGTTATTCGAGGCTGTTTGAGGTCCTTCTAGTGCAGGAGATGGTATATCCATATGAAGATTATACGATGTGTAGCATGCACATTAAAACTGCATGTGAGCACTTTATGTAGAAGTAGGATTTTGATTGGGAGGAATGTGGGCTTGATTCCTGATGGTTAACGGACCAGCCAACACCCCTGGCCTCAACATGGTTTGACTTTATGAGGGCGATCGGATTGCTCTAACAGACAAAATATAACTATAAACCACAATGGAAAAGTGCAAAGATTAGCATCAGGACTAAATTAAAACTATAGGGTAAGATCTAACTTTGAACTATACTGGAATTAAACCAAGAATAAAGCAGGGCAACACTTTGTAACGAGGTATACCTACAAACAGGGGCAGCATCAGACATTTTTGGTTGAAGGAGCTAAGGACATGCTAAGTTCTTCAGTGAGGGTGCTCACCTCACATGTTCATTTAGATCCTTTAGATGTGAGCACACCTCCACCTCCTACCATGTTTGAGTAGCAACTTTAAACAAGTTTAAATGTAGCTTAGTAAATGCAGCCCCTGTAGCTATTTATAAAACCTATATGGAATTCTTTTTTTAAATTGTTGTCTCATTTCGTACACTTTGTGCTTGCTCATAAATGAATTATGAACTACTAATGAACAAAAATCATTAACAAATAACAGCTTGGTTAAAGACACTGTATCTGATTTTTACTGTCTTAAAAATGTGAAACACAACAGTTCATTGTAAAACAGTTTGCAGAGGTCTAAAGTTATTCCTCTTTTACCTTATGCATTCCGAGCATTCACTGTGATGAGTTTATAAGTGCTTTTCACAACTTTCAGAGACCAGAGCGGCGTTTTACCATCACGGTAATGCTAACAATTTTGACCCAAAGAGCTGCTTATGCAATGTATCTGTAATGGGGCAAGACACATTTTGCTCAAATACATGGAAAAAAATCGAGTACAGGCCCTTTAATTCACAAGTCACTCCCTCCCTTTTTAAAGCAAATAAGTTCACACTTTGCAAGTTCTTATGGAAATATATATGGAAATAGGTATGCCTTAGTACCAAAACAGGCCACTGGACAAAGAAACCTGGTCTTAACTGGACTAAACCAGAAGTGAACTAGAAATAAAAATGACTTCAACATGATGGAACTTGCTGTTTCAAATGTCCTGCGTAAAACTTAAAGTAGTAAAATAGAATCCAGGTAAATGACATGCAATCACTATTTAAAAGTACAATGGACAGAGATTAAACAAACTTGTCATTCAAGCAAAGTCATTTTCTGGCCTAAATCTTTCCAGATGGTTTTGACCCATGGACTTGGGGGTAGTGCAGGGCCAAGCTCCTGTCATTTGAATGGAACAACTGTAAATAAAGCAGGTCCCATAGCTGCGTTCTGACAGTGAATGCACAGAATTTACTGATGAGAGATTTCAGGTCTTAAATTCATCAAGACCACAGCTCAGTGACAGCAGCTCTGCAGATGTGAGACAGGAGTTTAACCTTGAAAGAAGCACCAGACATATGGACACAGAAGCCTTTTGCACATCTGAATGAGACATGTTCTATGGGTGGTTTTCAGATTGTAGAATGTGATGTTATAGTCCCAGATGTGGTCCTTATTGATTACATTATACTTTCCTAAAAAAATCATGAAAAGGTTCACAAATGTTTGACCTGATAATTTCTATTAGTGACTAGACCCATTTTAACTACCGGTATATTCATTTTAGCTGACCTCCATCTCTATTAAATATTACTGAACAATAGAATGTTGTGATGTCACCTGAAACCCAGTGCTATACTATAACACTATTTCACCTTGTGCATTTTTTTCATTGATGTATATAGACATATATTTGTGTCGACATCAAAAGTGATCAAAAGTGAACTCTCCCTTATCCCACCTATTTCCCGTAGCAAAATCTGCCCCAAAACACTTGTATTACCTAATGCAGAAAGCTGTTGCTATGGTCAATTAGAATTAAATCTAGGCATAAGTGGCTCTTTATCTTTGCAAACATCACGTATTTTCCACATTCCCAGATTGTAATGGCTTTTACAACATAAGGCACATATGCAAATTGGGGTTTTGTCAGGTTAGAACAACATGTATAAACTAAACTGCATTCTTTTATGGCATAACCATATGTGCTTAGAGAAATTACATTGAAACATGTGTTGCAGTATTTTATGAACTGATCCCTATTCATACCACTTTTTAAATGTGATTTTAAAAACATTTCAAAAGTACAAAGGCCCAGATATGGTAAATGCTTTTGATTAAACATATTTTATAAAAGCTGTTTTGGTTTATTCAAATTCAAAATAAATGATGCAAATCCAGTGATCCTGAATAGCATATTAGACTGTGGTTACAAAATATCTGAAAAGGCAATGTGATATGTTTATTTTTGTGATTAAATTAACTTTCTAAATCAGCCATCGCTTGTTCAAACACTCTCTAAATGGCCCATGCCTTTGTACATTCCCAGATCTTGTCACTTTGAAATTGTGTCCAAAACTCCCCGCTGGTCCAAAGCCTGTTAAGACAATGAGTTTAGAGATAAATAGTGGAAAAAGTGACTAACCCAGATGGCCAAAACACAGACCCAAAGCTGAGTCATAGGCACCGGCAGACTTCCTGGTGAAGCGTCCCGGGACAGGAGCAGTAGTTAACCTCTCCATTTTATTCTTTTAGTCGAGGAAATACTGTCCAAACAAGATATACACACACACATTTAAACTCATCTGACTCCTCTTCCTCCTCTTTATCACCTGTTCCACTTTCCCACAGCAACACGTCGAACGATTACCCAGAAGCCCCAGTGGTCAGAGGTCACTGGACAGGCCACTTTGTAAGAGGGCTTTGAGGATATGGGACAGAAATACTCCAAAAGCAACCTCCAGTGCACAGACAGTACTGGGACACTCAGAGAGGAGGGAGACAGTGACTCAGCAACGTATTGTTTCAGCCTCAGGTGTGATTTTGAAAAGCAGTATTTTTAACCCACGGATGGTAAAAGTCCCTGTACCCATTTTTTTTCATGTGTTTGAACTAAATTTGTCTTGTCCCAGTACAGATGTATTGTATAAGCAGATGCTGAGTTCAAAATAAGCCCTCAGTCTACTGTCCACATCTAATTATGAAGCGTTCTATTGTCTGATAATCAGGAAGTGTGAGGTTAGCATGCTAGTTGTTGTTAGCTTTACCATGATTGCAAAACTCGTTCTGGTTTCAGAAAGTTGTGATAATAAATAATATAAATAATAAATAGATAATCATTGTGGTGAATACTTAAGATGCTCAGAATGCATAAGGTACGTGAGGAATAACTTTGGACCACTACAAAGTGTTTAAAATGAAGTAAAAGAAAAAAATCCACAAATCTACCACAAATTTAATACATTATATAAATTACATTAATGGTTCATTCACACACATTTTAATCACATTGCTGTTTTTGTGAAGTAAAATAACTAATGCAAGTTGCAGATGCTAATAGGATCCCAGTGAACTTATTTTACTTTTAAGCAGGACCTGAGTTTCATGTACAGTTGTTGATTTGTATTTATCCCGTATTTTTGAATGCCAACTGTCCCAAGGGCATTGACTATAAACTTTCCTATGCATCTGTAAATAAGCTTATGCATCACTGGTTGTGCATCAAATGATTTGTTTATTTTGGTTGGAACATGTTAATGAACATCATATCCATGATACAGATTGTAGCCATGAGCACGTTTCCATCTGTGGTCCTGCCTTCACGCAAACAAACACACTCATTCATACACCAGCACACATGGACACTGGATGCACGGTAGGTGAAGTGTCTTGTCTAAGGACACAACAACAGAATGCACTAGAGTCACTGTACCTTATACTCCATGCCGTCTCCATCCCAGTACTAAACAGGTCCAACCCAACATTGCTTCTGAAATCAGACCAGACTGAATCATTTTCAAGGTAGTATTGCTGATATTTTGAATGTAAATTCAAATGAAAATTCTCAGTGGCTGCGGTTACAAATGTGATGATCTGATTTTTTGAGTTATTAAACATGTAATATGTCCTGAGCATGGCCCTTCTGATTACTCACATTAGATATTGCAGTTAGAATTCTATTTAAATAGCTTTAAAGCTCCAGAAATCAGATAATAATCAGATTTTGGTGAGCACGTAAACTTAGCCAAGGATGATTTTTTTTTCTTCCAATTAAACACTTACTCCTCTTTTCCCTTTAGACCTTCTTCCAAACCAAATGTACTTTATTAATCCTTTATAGTTCCTTTGTAGTGGACTATGAAAGTGGTTAAAAGTGGTGGTCTGAGCTCCACCCAAACCTCTACCCGTGATTTCATTTGTGCTGTCGTTTTAACAGCAGCAAACAACACTGCAGCTCCAGTCTCTGCACTCTCAGGTGTGAAAACAGACTTTGTATTGGACCAGTTTCCCTATTTAGGTCCGAGCCAAAGTCCACTGGACCTTTAGACCGGCCTCTCTGGATCAAATCAAACATGACAGTACAAGACCTGACCAGGACCCGAGGGGCAGCTGTGAAAGCACCTTTAAAGAGAACATGGACCGGATATAGTTATAACATGGAAATCCCAATAAGAACATTTTACATAATACATTTACTGTGTACAGCCCCACAACATAACCATTAAAACTACATTATAGGTTGCATTCATGTACTTGAATACATTTTATACATTAAAACTGAGGTGACAGGCAGGATTTAAATCTAAGATAGAATTAAATGTGAAAATGTGAAAAACTACAGGTTTTGAATGTCTTTTTTTTAATTTAGTCAAAAACTTGCCCCGGTCAGCGTTATTAATCTAACCTACACTTTGCTTCTACACATTTTATCTGAAGATCTAGACGTTGAGACAAATTGCTCACTGGATAAGACCTAAAATAAAAGGAAGTTTGCGGTATTTGACTAGTTCACTGAGATTGTCGCCTTGATGTGAGTATTGTTTCCTTGTTTAGTCTAGAAATAAAAAACTTCTGTCTTGGCTATGTCTCTGTCTCGATCTAACTCCATTGTGTGCACATAGACACATGACCTTACCACTGTCACGTCATGGAGTCTGAGTCACCTGTTGTTCTGACATAAGTGTTTAATCCAGAGCTTTGGACAGTACAAACACACACACACACACATGCACACACACAGACATGAGGAATGGTCTAATCTAATGAGGGAGAAGCAGAATCGGGAACACAACAGGACTATTCCCAGCACACAGTAATCTCTATGTGACTGGACATGCACAAGATGGTGTAATCCATTCTCTAAATATATATAGTGATACTGGGTCAATGGTGGATAGTTAAAATACTCCACATGTTGATTTTATTCAAGTTGCAAATGAAACTAAACCCACCAATAGAACTATATAATACTGAACATGGGGTGGATATGCTGATGTGTGGAGTTTGAGATTAGTCTGGAATTTGATCTCGACCCGCTGATGAGTAGGACTTACAAGGGGCTTAAGTAATCAAAGAAGCACGGTCTGACTCATGTCTAAACAAACACGGCAGCTAGGCATTTCAGGCTAACACATTTTGAAGTGCTATAAAGTTCTGAAGTAAATATAGATGATAAACGATAATATTGAAACTAAATCATAAAGCAGAATTATCCCACAAAAAGTATTCTAAATGTACAAGTTGTAAAAAAAATATGAGCTGCAATAAATACATAACAGATTCCAACACTTAAGTAGTTAGCTTGTGTCTATAATGAGTCATAGAAGTTCATAATTCGGCCTTCTACCTCTCAAATCCCATTGTAGTACAGAAAATTGCCCCAATATTTCCCACTAGTAAAAAGAAAAATTCCCCACGATAAATACTGACCCCCAAAAAGTATTGTTCCATCTGTTATGTATTGAACGATATGTCGATATAGTATTTATAGTGACAGGCCTAACGGCAGCTTTTCAAATGTGAAGAAATGTTTAAAACAATATGAATAAAAATATATTTCAAATCGCACAAATGTTAAATAAACAGGTGAAGCACTTGACACTATTAATTTAAAGTAATATTTGAAGTGATAATTGAGAGAATACCTTCCACAAAGACCTTCTTCCAAATCAACACAGAGATGACTTGAGTGGACATCTTTATAAACTTTATAGTGTGGTTAAAATGTGTTCCAGCTATATGCAATGGATGAAACATGCAAAAGTGCGCAGTATTTGATGTATTCCATGATAGTGAAATACTCAAATATTTTAAAAATGCACTTCATAACACTTCATCGACAGACTATGGGAGTTTTTGAAATGCTTTCCCTGCATTCCCTGTAATCATTCAGGTGTCTTAACAGTTGTGCAAACCTGGCGATGCATCCACTTCAGCCTCAGAGTACAGGCTGTTCCATCTGTTGGCACGTTGCATCATGGGAAGGCCCTCCTCAGGCAGGTACAGAGCTTATTCATCACTGACATCTGACTGTGTGCTCAGGCTTACTGTAGATCCCCTGCTTTTACACACACACACCTCCTACATAACTTTATAAAGCACTTGGCCACCCATACGCTCCTCTTCCATCTGACAACACTTTTTCTCCTCCGCACAATCCCCCTGGTTTCACAGATCATCTCTTTTCAGCTCAATCCTGAAGAATTGTGGGATACATGCATCCACTCACACATATAATTCTTACTGCAAGGCCACCCACGGACAACTGCTTAATGAGACATGCAAATATCTCCATCTTGGTCCAGCCCATGTCTCCTGCTGCGTTTTATTCACATGCATGAGGACCATCAATATGAAATGGGGAAAGGTTTGGACTGTATATGCTCCATTTGAATGGTAATTCTCATTGAAAAAGTTCATTGTTTGGCATCAGAGAAGATGGAGAGAGAAAGAGAGGGAGGAGGAAGTGTTTTTGGGAGCATGTTAATGAACTTGGGTGGTTTATCTCCAGACCGGGACAATAAAACCTGTCATTGAGTGGAACAGGAGGATTAGCATGGTCGAAGCAGTATTTCCAGATGTATAGCTTTTACTGTATTTTTACTGTATTATATGGCCAATTGTAAAACTCTTGTTGATTCTAAGAAATGTTATCATGCTACTTTTTACAGTTACTTCGTAGCTTCAACAGCCCCGTATAGAGGCCTGTCAGGATAACACATTTTGAAGCACGATATATTGCTACAAAGAAATATTGCTACTTCATGCCACTGACACAAAAGTAATACAGCTGTATAATCCCTGAAAACTAATCTTAAATAGAGAGTATCATTTAAAGGCATGAGCTGCAACAAATAAATAGCAGAATGAACCAATATTTAGCCATAGAAGTTATTTATTCAACCCGCTACAGCTCAAATCTTATCATGATACAACAAAAATAACAAAAATCCCCATTATTGTGAAATGCCTAACCATATATAGCCAATAGCTGCTTAGAAACACATCATGTATTAAGTGTAATAATATCATTCTAAAGGGTTTAGCACTATTTTATCTCATTTTGCTCACTGATATCGAACATTTCTTGAGTCTATCCCACCAACTATTTGTCGGTTTCAGCTTCCTGTTTGCAGGCGACATTTTGAGGAGTATTAACTCTGCAAAAGACATAGTATTTAGTTTTAAATAGTTAATTCCTATGGCAACAGTCCTAATTTTCATCATTCTGAAACCCATGGATAGACAGTGAGCAGTGAGCTGGAGCAGAGGTTCCCATTTTTTTCAGGCTTGGACCTTACGCTGCAAAATGAAATTGATGCCAGTAATAATTTGCAGCCAAACATTTCAAATCAGTTTTAAGTGTCAGTGTTAAAACTGACAAATGCATTCCCTAAAAAAAATCATCCATTACTTTCTGAGAGGCCTGAAAACTCTACCACCATGTAAGTCATTATTATTCATAAACTCTTGAACATACAAACCCTCTTACAAACAGCCTTAGATCATTGCAATCCCAAACAACAGCTTCTTCTCCTCTGGCTTTGTCTCTGGGGCGTTGTGACCCAGACAGAATGGTGCGGGGGATGGGAGGATGTGTCCAGTGTCCAGTCTCTCAGTTCGAGAAAACAACAACAACAAGCCCAATGGTTTGCAGATGTGGCCCTGTGCAGCTAATAAATCCAGGGGAAGTCAACAGAGGGGTGGGGGGAGAGTTAGGGTAGGGGTCTGTACTTTTGGGGGTTATTTGGATGTGTACACGTGCATTATGTTCAGTATAATTCTCAGTAAAAACTAGCTTTAAACCACATGAACCCCAGATTTTGGAGATCAGATGAACATGGCCTATAGGATATAACATTAACTATTTGATTAGATTAGATTAAATTTGACAAGCAATGGGAACAAAGACATACAAAACAGTCTCATTCCATTCACTACACATTCACAATACCAAAATCATGCAACTCAGCAGTGGCAGTTACTATGTAAAATTGGACAAAAAACAGTACAATTTCCAGTCTGAGGCATCTGCAGTTATTAGTTAGCTGAACTATTACACTATTTATTACTCCGCGTCACTCCATCAATTAATACTCTCATTACCAAAAATTTCAGTCAGTTTCTTATGGGTTAGAAGCATAGACTGTATATTTAAATGGACATAGCTAACCTGCCAGCCGCCGCGTTCCAAATAGGAAGCGAGCATGGGCGCGCTTCCGGTTCCATCAACTCTGGTTCCAATTCACTCTCTATTGAAAAACTATCGCCCCTCTCTCCGTAACTGCTCCTGTCGGGCTCGTCGTGTTGGTCTTAAAATGTTTGTATTAACCCACTCTACATGATCCTGGTGTTTTTATTTTGCTATTGTGTCCATAAATCAAAATATGAACATTAATAACAGATCAATGAGCGTCCATCTTTTGCTGAGGTCGCTAGTGTTAGCAACAGGTTTGGTTAACAGCATTGCTAAGTGCCCTCTCCCTGCCAAACCAGCTGTGTGTGTGGGAAATGGCGTTACCTTCAACAGCCTCACTCCGGATTGGCTCTTTGGTTGCTATGATACTCGCGGTCTGAATTCCAAATATGGAACTTGGCTTCAAATCCGCCCCTATAACTGCCAGCCTCGATGAGCTGAACGGTATCTTAGTCCACTTCTTTATACAGTCTATGGTTAGAAGAGAGATTTACATGTAAATATTTGTATCTGTTCAGCCAGACAGGAGCAGTGGGACCCATCTTGAGCTAGTCTTGGTCAGGACTACCTTAGCTGGAGGACTGTACCTATGGTGCATGATTTGGGTTGATGGGGAAAATTAACTGTTCAGAAGAAACAGACACGGGGAGAGAAACATGCAAACTCCACACATAAAGACCTGGGTGACCCCAGAATCGAACCCAGAACGTTCTTGGTGTGAGGCATGAGGCCTAGCTATTCAGCCACCGTGACTGGTAAGCGGTTCCTTAATGTACAGCACTTTTACTGCAATAGAGGTAGAAAAGTACTATATGTGACCATGTCCTATGTGGTGCCTCTTCTATACTGACCTTATTCCGCCATGCCCACTTTTTCCGTAAATGCTACTAAACCGCACTTTCTTTGTGGTAGCACTTCGGGTTAAGAATTTGGGAAAAGTTTTGCCATTAAAATCTGATATAAAGTAGGTTAATTTGTGTAAAATATTCAATGTTCATGTGACCAACAAATCACTGCACTGATTCTCTGTGAGGCGTTAAAATGGCTCTGTAGTCCGTATAAAACTTATTTGCTGTCAAGATCAGCAGCCCCATGCAAAATAATACAACCCAAATGACAATAGCGGCACCACAACCCACAACTTTCGGAATAAGGTGAATAGGTTTCTGTGTTTTGCCCAAGTTTTGCCCAAGGACACAACAGCAGCATACTCTCTATTTGTCCAGGTTTTGGACAAGAATACAGGATACTTTGATCTGTTGTGGCTGGGATACACAATGTTGCCTTTTATGCTAAAAGTAAATATGTAATTACCATAAGCTTTGTTTGGTTTTGCATTCTTGTGGGCCTAATAGTAGTTTGTTTCTGTCACAGTAAATCCCAACACAAATATTTCCAGAGTAAAGGGAAGTTCTGCTCTATGAGTATTTTGCTGTAATTACGCTCAAACCAACAAACTACTTCACCTCATTTAATCCAATGAACTGCTGCCAATGAAAGCCAGCGGGCAAAGCTACACAAAACACAAGCCTCTATGTCAAAGTGTGTTTGTTCCACAGAAGCTTTTATCCTATTTGACTTTTTCCACATCCGGAGACGCACAGCTTTAGTCAGACATGATTTTACAAAGGCATCATCTGGACTGAGTTTTTAAATTCAAGAGACAATTTCTGATAAATACTTTATTTTATACAATTTGTGTAATCCAATTTTGCTGAAAGACTGAGGGTCTGATTGGTAATATTATATTAGTATTGCCAACAAGCACCAACATGTTTCAGTTAAGAAATGCTATTATGAACAATAGAAGAATATTCAAAGTGCATCTCAAAGGTTTTCCACAACCTCTGCCAACCATAAGACCTCTTCTAGTTCAGGGGTAGGTGCATGGCTTTTCCAGTAGGCCACTTATATGCCACAGTGTTGAAAAGTGTACTTATTCAATCATGTTTGTGACTGAATTAGTGTTGTCAGCAAGTTGGAGACAGCAATAAGTGGGTTACATTTTCATGGAGATGCTACCCACATTGCACTTGTTACAGTAGAATGCTGATTATGACGGGAAGGGCATCTATTCCAGCAGTATTCCAACACCTATAATCTTAAAACAGACCTGTTATGCAAAATACACTTTTCAGAGCTTTTAACCATGTTATAGTTGTTTCCCTTCTCATTTTACCTCTCAAAGCTGCATTTGGAGTGATTCGTGCATGTTTGAGCAATCTTTAATCGCTTGTTTTCAATACATCATTTTGCCGATCAATCCCCGTTTTCACCAACATACGCCCACTCCTCCCTGCTTACTTTGTTCTTCAATTTAATTTTCTTAATCAGTGATTAGTCATTTTGGTACAAATGAAAAAAAATCTGCGTGACCTGCAACTATCCATCAGAGGCGCCGGCTCTTTGTTGTGATGACGTTAGCTCCCATTGGGTAAACTTGTTTCTTTTATTCAGCTGTTTTAGATGAATATTATGATTTAAAATGTGCAAATTATAACATAATGATCCACGGGTGTCGTAGATTATAGATATAGAGCAGACACAAGCTCAATAGGTCTTTAATGATATCAGTAAGGTTCAGTCTTAACCTCCTCCCATTGTTATTGTGTAAATATCATAAGTTTTTTCAATATAAAAACCCTATTTGAAACAATAGAGGAATATTTAAACTACACTCTCTCAAAGGACTTCTTTAACCTCTGCCAAGGCACTGATCCTATCTCGCAACCATAAAGAAAAAGTGCCCAGACCTGGATTAAAAGTAAATACACATTTCTTTTCATTTAGTGACTGAAGACAGTGTTGTCAGCATGTTGTAGACAGCAGTAATAGTGGGTTAAGCTTTCATAGACACTTTTCCCACACTGTCCTAATCACGGTAAAGTGGCTAATTATGACAGAAAGGGCATCTGGGATAAAAATCACTTGGCTACTGGGGGCCAACCAAATGAAAAAAAGTTAGTTAATTAATTTATATCTTACATCTTCACCTTTTGCCAGTAATGTTGTCCTTGGTTCATGCAGTCTGAATCTCTTCCTGGTGAAACAATAATAAAATATGTGCTTTTTTACACCTCACAAACACCTAACATTGCACTTTGAGTTATATAATCTAATGATATGTACATAGCTGCTCTATAGCCACATAGGATTTGGCTCGTCGACGCTCGAATTACCCCAGCATTCAGTTTTTACATTAACCACACACTTTTGGCCAGAATGCACAAGCACCCACCTAGACTAGCTACAGGTCGCCTATTCAAACAAGCTCCTCTTAAAGGGGAGGGCTGCTGTTATTTTTCTAAACAAAACCAAAATGCTGAAATTGGGTGCATGTGCCAAGACGCAGGCCTGTCTGCTTTCACTCCGTACCCTGCCTTTAAAAGACGAAGTGTAATCACGGGTTGGGGCCCCTCCACCAATAATAATAATAGTAGTAGTAGTCTATAGCCACTTTCTCACACAACAAGCCAGACTGTAAAATCAAATACATCTACAGTATGTTACCGCAAAACCACGGATATGTGAAATATCAGCATGAGAGGAAAACATAACTTTGGGAATCAAGACGTTTTAGACGTTTTAACCTAGAGAGAAGGGGGAAGTGTGTGCTGTACAGTCAGATGTCTGAGCAAACCACTGGAAAATCATATTCAACAAGTTATTTTTGTTTTCCAGATTATATACAAAAAAAAAAAAAAAAAAAATCAAGACCAAATGTATTATTTGTGCAGTAATCACCCCAAAAAGCCAATATTAATACTTTCGTCAGATGGGCCATTACTTTCTTTGATGAGAATTTCTAACAAACTTAAAATGGACTGCATTTATCTTATGGACTCTGTAATACTGCTGACCCCATTTACATCATACATTAGATATTTACTTTATTCATTTAATTTCCATCCATCCATTTTCTTCCATTTATCTGGGGCTGGGTCCCGGGGGCAACAGTCTAAGCAGGGACTCTTGGACTTCCCTCACCCCAGACACTTCTTCCAGCTCTTCCGGTGGGACCCCAAGGCGTTCTCAGGCCAGCCGAGAGACATAGTCCTTCCAGCATATCCTGGGTCTTTCCCGAGGCCTCCTTCCGGTGGGACATGCCCAGGGAGGCGTCCAGGGGGCATCCGGAACAGACGACTGAGTCACTTCAGCTGGCTCCTCTTGATGTGGAGGGGCAGCGGCTCTATTCTGAGTTCATCCTGTGTAAATGATCTTCTCGCCCTATCTCTAAGGGAGCGCCCAGCCAATAATTTGATTTCATTCATTATTTATTTAATTCATTATTTATATATTTATTTTTTATAATTACTGTTGTATTCAGGATGTGAATGTGTCAATGTGACCACAAATTAAGTTCCTAAAGTTAAATATTTACAATAGATATAATTATAGATCATATTTTTTTCACTATTAACTGTTTCATTGTTTGATTTTATGAAAAGAAAAATATTGTTATGCAATCAATCAGCCGAATTGTATTTGTAGCATTTAGAGATACTTTATCTATTCTACAGACGTAACAAGGTAAAAGTGAGTCAGAAAGCGAACTGGTCCAAATGTGTAAATGGTTTGTTTTTGTTACACAGGAATGTTATTGAAACCATTTGAGAGAATGCTTCTGTCAGGAGCTGTTTTAAAATCACAAAAATCACAACAAACACTTGGAGACAGTAATTGGCTAATTTTCACTGATATGTTAACTATCCCATTACTGTCACACTGTAAAAACATGCTCTCAATGCACGATGGTCCAATGATCATGTACTGACAAATGGATTAGAGTTTGAGCTGTAAAAAAAACTGATGGGGGACTTCACCTGCTTGTTTCCATGGAGATAGTTAAGTTTAATTCCATACTGTGACATTCCAGACCCCACAAGAAAAGTAAGACCTTTAATATAACATTGTAGAGGGATGACAATTGGTCAAACCATGCAAAAATAAAAAATCTCACTCTCTCGCTCTGTCCCTCTCTTTTTCTCTTTCTCTCTAAGGACCATGTTTATTCTGCCTCTTCATGCCAGCTTCATCCTTAATGTGACCAAGGCTTTCCTATGTCCCAAAACACACACTCACTCTAATGGACCTGCAGACCTGGTACTAAGAAACAGAATTATGAGCAGAGCTGAAGATATCGCAGTGTTTAGAATTTCTTCTGCACAATTCTCATTTAAGTTCATTCTGCTTGCATGATAAATTGTGTTAAATACCAAAAAATAAGTTGAAGGCATTGGAAAAATGAACAAAAAGGATCTCCATTCATCGCAGCCAGGAGCAAGAAACTCAAGTGAACACATGCATAAACCTAAAATACATATAAGGCAATAGTAATGTAGGATATAACATAAGTAGCAGAACACTGAAGCACAATAGTTGAAGTTATCCTTTAAAATTGTGCCCTGCAGCGCTGATATGTATAGCTCCTGATATATGCCAGTTATGAAACAGAATCACCATAAGCTCAAAATCACTACCCTGACGTCTTCAACATATGGCGCACACATCCCCCGTAAACTGGCTTTTGTTCACTAAATCTGGATGGATTTTGGACATCTCCAGTCCATTTGGGATCATAACATGTAATCATTCACTATAACAAGTGTGTAATATGCAGTGGTCTATAGGCGCTGATCTCATCTCTCCAATCATATAACACTGGGAACAGGAAATTGAGCGAGAATTTGAAGTTTATTGCTAAAAGCTGCACTTCAAAGCGCTGGATAAGTCTGGACAATTTTGAATCTATCTTTAGCATATGTCATTCCACTGCAGAGGATGGTAATACAAAGACACGCGTAAATCAACATGTGGTAGGAGCATTCAAAATAACAGCCTGGACTAACCGGTTTTACTGTGAAAAAGCTACTTAATTTACGATCAAAACATACTCAGGTTTATTAGTGTTGTTTGAAGCTACCAAGGAAACCTTTTTACAAGGTGATATGATAAAAGGCTATGCCTCTGACAGCAGCTGATGTTACTTTGAAAAACATGCTTGACTATTGTGTCTTCACCAAAGCAAAAATACGTCCAACGTTTTTCATTTGCTGGTTGGTTTGATCTGTTAATTTAAACACCAAACAAGTACAAGAACATAAACAGTGAACATGATAAATGCCATGAGGAAAAGAGGAATATAAACAACTCTATTTGTGTTTATGTCGTTTTCTTGTTTTAATAAATGTGTCGTCCACATATACAATATTCAAAAGGACAAAAGCGGTGTATTGTGATGTATTGGGGAGCTGCTATCAAATATATATGGACTTGCAGAGCTGTAGTAATCATTAGTTGTAGATGCAGTAATAATACTAACTCTTTGATTGAACTTTTGACTCGAAAATATTACAGGATGGAATGTCTGCCTTCTACTTAACTCACTGTGCCATTGTCACTACCATAAATAGCCATATACTTGCAGCCTTTGGTAAGAATCCTGAATCATTTTCATGGGCATTATTCCAAACCATTTTCACTTTTCATTTTAAATCCCTGATCACGCCCCACCTCTTCAGCCCTGTTTTCACCACACTTACCCCGACCATCAAAGGGTTAATCCTAATCTCCAGACTTCGACACACAAGACACCTTTGTTCCAGATCAGAGGCCAGTCCGCCGGATAAACAGAAACATCTTAAGTCACGTTCCTAGACCAATTAAGCTTTAAAAATATTGAAAATGAGCTGTACTAAAACAAGTTGTGCGAACTTCAAATGGGAATCATTAAGCAGCTAACCCTCTATGTAATCTGCTGGGCTTTCAGCATTATAGCCAGCGAACGAAATGCATTAATGGCTATTGCATGTGTGTGAAGGTATAACAACTTAGCTTAAAACTGCGAGAAGTCTATGGGCTCCCCTCCAAGACAAATATAACAAATGTAGGTTTAATTTATGGCTGGTTAAGTGTCCAGGCAGTAATGGAAGAATGATAACATTGTTCTGGCTCTATTTAGTCAAAGGTGCAAGTGCCGACAGATCCTAACTGTGTCACATGTCAGCGGTGAAATATATGCGAAGACTTGAGACTGGGATGGGACTCCTCCTTTCACACATTCATTCAAAAAAAGCTACATTTCATCCTCTGCTCTGGATCTGAACTCTGAGAGGCCCTCGGAGAGTTTTCAGCACTTAACTGTCACCTGTTGTGTCTGTGTGATATTTATATGAGACTGCAAATACACTGAAACATGCAGTGACTCATGTAAAAGATAGTGTTTTTTTTCAAACCCAGAGAAGCCCATGGCCGGTAAAGCTCTGCTGATAGTTTTGGGCTGATATGTAGAGCAGATTTTTATTTTTATTTTCCCCAAATTGTAGCTACATTTTGTGCAGTGTCCTCTTCATAGTTAAGTGTTCAAATGAAGCTTTATGCATATTCTTACATGAGCTGGTTGGTCAAAACAAAATATCTGCCTCTGTGGCAGATTTAAGGCAGATGTGCTAAAAATTGCAAATATCGGCCCAATAAATCGATATATCAGTCTGTCTCTACTAGATTTAATCGTAGATCTAGTGGTGTGACATTCATGACCGAATCAGCTCATTTGAAGGACTCCTTGAAATGAACGGTTCCAAGCTTATTTTTGTAAAGATACTCACCTTTTTCTTTTTTTTTTTTTTTTTTTACACTGATTTACGAAACAGCTGAGAGGCAGAGAAGGAAACACAAGTGAAAGATTTTTGCACAAAAGCAATACTTTGAATGATAATAATGATTGTTTTTATTGCAGTGTTTGCACAGAATTTGAAAGGATAAACGGATTCCCACTTTCAGTTTGAACCATTTTAATCAAATCTGCGCCTTAGCCTTTTTTGTCTTTTTATCACATTGGTTTCTTTTATGAATGAATATTAAAAGGGCCAGTCTTTTGAACGGCTCTTTGAAAGGAACATATCCCAAAGATTTAGATCCCATGAAAGAGCTGGAAGTTCCACTACTACAACATCTACAATTATGCTTTTGTAGATGTGCATACTGTAGGTCAAGACGCCATCCTCGTGTGATTGGTGGTAGGTAGAGAAGCCGTTGGCGCTGGTTGGCAGTCAGTCAGCCCCGGGGCAGGTGGAGCTTCTAAGGAGCTTAATATCAATGAATACTGGCCAATGGAGCGATGTGATAACTGAAGACTAGCAGACTGTGCATTACAACCTAATTCACTTTGGACAATGATACAAAAGTGACTGACCACAATACTGCATTTTTTTTTTTATTTTATAAGTCAACTGATGTGGAAAATGTGCCAGGGAATATGGCCATATTTAAGGAATTGTTAAGTTAGAACATTGTATCATCTGAAAATGCAATTACTTCTACTTTTTAGTCTGAATTCCAAAGATATTTTTTGATAAAGGTTAACCACGACATCAGATATTATGCTAAAACTGTGACATTATACTTTTATAATATTATTTTGGAATAACTGAGAAGCCAAGTTTCTGACCAAAGAGATTTGAGGTAAAAACTACAGTAAATGGAGACATGGCCAGTTGTTTATCCCAAGTTATTCAGTTTCAGGTTTGAATTCACAATGTCCACCACTAATTTTACTCATTCTTGTTTGACCTTATCAGTACAACATAAATACAATTCAATTTATTTATGTATAGCCCAAAACCACAACAGCAGTCGCCTTGCAGGGCTTCAAAAAAGTGTTGATTTAACCAGCAGATTAGAATAGCTGCCTTTAAAGAAAACACTGTTGGCGGTGATGAAAGAATGAATTAAACCAAAGGAGGTTGGACCTGTTAAGACCTATAGAGTGAAGCTTATCCAATAATAGATAATGGTCAACCAGATCAAAAGCTTTAGCAAGGTCAATAAATGAAGCACCAGTTAACATATTAGTGTCAAAACCAGAGAAAAAATCATTAGTTCATTGGAATAAAGCAGAAGCTTTCTAAAGCCAGACTAATAGAAGATTATTTTTAGATACATTTTCAGATAATTAATTAAAAATGATTTTCTCATAGACTTTAACAATACTGTTAATACATGAAATTAGTTTATAATTGTTAATGTTACTGGGGTGTAACCTTAGCACATTTCCATGCAGAAGGAACTGCACATGTTCTGAAAGATCAGTCAAAGGGGAGTAGAGAACATGGGAAGAAAGCTTAATAAATGTGGCTTCAGTGCCATCTAGACCAGCACTGCTATGGAAGGAGAGCCCATTTATGGCCTGTTGCACATCAGCCAGGCTGACCATTTTAAAGGAGAAAGTGCTGCCAGTGGTCATGATGTCATGATGCTGCACAGGGGGTGCGTGAAATGCTGACTAAAAGCCTTTGTAATAACATTGGGATCACTAATACTTCCATTGTTAATAATCATATTAGTAGGAGCACAGTCAGATTTTCCCAATAAGCCATTAATTTACTCCAAAATTGTTTTGAATTGTTAAAGTTATTTGTTAAACTGTTATGTTATGATAGTTAGATATAGCATTTCTAATTTGAGTAGTACAGATGTTTCTTTTGTCTGCAAACATCCCAGTCAGAGTATGAAGGTGTTTTGCCCAGGCCTTATCCCATTGTCTAAACAGTCTGATCAGTTCTCCATTCACCCAGGGTAAATGTTTGCCTTTAGCTCTGATCACTTTCAATGGTGCATGTCTATTAATAATGTTCAGCAGCTCAGTGGTGAGATAATCCTAAGCCTCATTTATGAATGGCATTAAATGAACAAAACAATGTCCAGATGACCACAGTTAAAACAGTCTTTGAACTCCTGGACGAATGAGGCATTAAACTGTGTCGTAATGAAGGAACAAAAAAAGTGATCCCAATACCAAATTAGTTTAACAATAGAACTAACCAGCATTTATACTTAAAGTCACTATATCTCTTTTGTACTGGCCTGTGGATGTTTTTGTCGCCTCTACAAATCTGTTGACAGTCCACATTATAGTAACACAGCTCATTCTGAGGTTCACCATTATAAGACTGTGTGGTTTGTGTTTACATGCTGTTCTCTGCTCTTCATGTGGCCTTGCAAATCAACTGCATATGGACTTTTGTGTTGTTGACATGTTTTGGTCCAGTTAGCGATGACAGATCTTATGAGCATACCACATAACTACTTTACTCTGGTTTGTAGAAGCTGAAATAACGTCTACACTTTTTGTACTGTTTTTTTCTTTGCATTGGAAACTCATTTACAGAAAAATCCGTTAACAGAAAATGAGACCTGAGATTTTTACATATGCTGTAACAAATCTGTAGTATTTGTCTTAGTTGTGTACTATCCTAAAAAAAAATCACAGGTGACCCATTTGATTTGCTTCGGAGTTTTGAAAGAAACAGGGCAGACACGTCTTCTTACATCCATAATTATTGAAAAAAACTCTTTTGGTTGGTTTTGAAAGACTGATGTTAAAGCCCCAGTGTGTAACTTTTTACCAAAAAAGTAGTCTAAAACAAAAGCACGATTTTTTCATTGTGGATGTTTATTATTGCATTGAAAAACATACTCTTTGTGGACTCGAATCCCTACAAAACTGGAGGGCCTTCACCTGCGTGTTTCCATGTAAACGTTGTTCCTTATGCTAAAATATTCCACAGCATAGCATAAAACATCTCTATGATTTTGACTTCCTGTTTCCATGGAATCATCAAGGTGACATGCCACATCCAGAAAGTAACATAGCGCTGCTTAAATAGCATTAATTATAACACCATATGGTATTTCCTTAGTGACCATGTTCCTTGCAGCTCTCAGACTCTCGCTCTCCCATGGTCCATGTGTCTGGACTTGTCGCTCTCCTTTATCCCTCTGTGTACCAGGAAATTGCTCCATTCTTTAGCGCAGACCACAGTTTGTTTGTACGGTTGCCTGCTTACCGCCACAGCTAACCACACGCCCATACAGTTGATAAACCCAACACAAACACGCCTGCTCGGACCTGCCTCTGCCCTTCTCCTCCTGCAGGTACGCACTGGTACGGTGTATTTTTAGTGCCGCTCGGATTGTTCTGCTGAAGCGTTGGGAGGTCTGATGACGAAGCTCGACGTCCTGTGACCTGCTTCCTGTTTACACTTAACCAATAATGAGCTGACGCATTGTATGTCCCACACTGTGAGTCTGGGCTTGTGTGGAGAGGTGTGAGTAACAAGAGACTGGAGCTCAGGAAATACATTGTTTTTGTATGGAAGACTATACCCCAAGTATGTTATGATTGCTTTTTTCAAGAATATGGTTTATGTAAGTGAAATCATGCAGTGTAGCTGTTGAACTGTTTAAATGCTGCATGGGTAAGCTTTGACAACCCAGGAAGAGGAAGAATTATGCACACCTTTTGACGCCCCTGTTGACCCCATAGTAAGTAATGGGTGCAGAAGTTGGGCCAATAGCACTGTATTTCCTAAAGGTTGAAATTTAGCAACTTGCCTAAGCTAAACCCTAATCTTAACATATTTTTAACCCATAACTTAACATTAATGTCTAATATTAAAGGAGTTATGTCACTGGGACCAGAGAGTCATACAGATTTTAGTCCCCACAATGTTCTAAAAAAACCTGCCCACAAAGTACACACACACGGAGAGAAATACGAAAAGTGTATTGCCCAAGAACACAGCACTAGAACTGACCTATCCCATTCAGTGTTTAAATAAAGCTGTATACTGTGCAGTATAAGGCCTCCAGTGCCTTATCCTAGTACTTTGCCTGCACAGTGTTTCCCTTAGTTTACATCCCCATATCTGTCCAGAGGTGATTTGTTGCCCTGTTATGTATAGCCCTGGCCTGCTTCATGCTAATTCACAAGCACAATATTATTCCTGCGATAACTGGACATTTGTGAGCAGTTCTGCAGCCGCCATGTTTGTGCTGGAAGCCGACGGCGACGCATGAGGAATGATAATAACAACTGTATTTTATTATTGAGCGGATCGGCAGAAAAATAAACTATTGTGATATTACTGTCAGGCCGTGTTACTGTTAGACTTAGTCCAGCCTTTACCAAAAGCTTTGAGTAAAAACAAGGCAAATGTGGTGAAATAAATACGAACTGGGCGTGTGGAGGTGGCCCAAGGTTAGCGAATGTTGTCTCTGCAAAGATTGTCTCTAAAAATAACAGTACCAAAATACGCATCAGCATGTTTCAGAAAGGAAGTTTTAATCAATGTTTTTACTCAATTTTGGGAGTGAGGAAGTGACTACAGGGCTCATGTGAAAATGAGTATTGGATTTGGCACGTGAAGTTGTGTAATGCTATGACTAACATAAACAGCACTATACGGGAACAAACACTGGAAAACAGTATGGTCCTTGTTACACACAAAAAATATTATGATGAATAGTGACATCTGAATATGAAGTATGTTTTTGCTTTTTTGCCAATTAATTTCCTTCATGGATAAATTAAGTTTGTCTAAGTGCACTATGTAACTTTTCTGGTTCATTAGCTTGTTAGAAATATATTGTCGCTGTGCCTGGAATGTTCCCCAGTACGGCATTAAACTTAAAAACGGCAGGGATTGTTACCGTGAGTGGAGTTACCTTTTCACTGGTCTGACCTGTAAATTGGCCTGGTTGTCTCCTTGGAGATAGTATGTTTTTTTTTTTTTGCACACTGTGGAACATTTCAGGCAAAGCCACAACAATGTAACCAGAGAAGTTACTTAGTTCACCTTTAAATCAAGGCCTCCTCAACTCTACAGCTCTAAACTATTTCAGTGGAAGTTAAAAAATTATGTGTTACTGGGTCAAATCTTAAAGTCTCCTCCAAACAAAGACAATTGCGTTCTTTATATAGTTTGTTGTTATTAATGCGGATTGATTTTTTTCACTGTGTATTTCTGCCAATTCTATTTTTCACCACAAGTTTAGACATGGTCAGTCACAAACAGACAAAAATCCAGCTAAAATCTACTTAGTTCCATGACTGGGTTTTCCTGTTTCCCAAATATTGCATTGGCTTTTGGTTTCATTTCACTTGCAAAACTATAGACTTCAAAATGCCTTAGAAGAAGAAAGTGACAGCTTATGCATGTGGAGCCATATTAGACATATAATAACAAATCTGGAGAGGAAGCTAACGAGCATGAACTGAAGTACACAAAACAAATATTCCAGATGTGAATTATGGCTGATTCAAACTCTGCAGAGGAACATCCGAAGTGTCTGAGCTGCAGCTGCTTCAGGAACACAAAATGTTCCGGTCCCGTTAGGACACAGATAAATGTGTTTTCATTTAAACCAGAATGACACTCACACAGTTTGTACACAGACTTGACTGAATGCCTTTTGTGCATAAGTCGTCATTGCATTGTGTTTACTTTGTGGAGGGCTTTGAAATTGATTGAACTTGGCTGAGGACCATGTTATGACTTCCTACATGTAAGACACACATAACTAATTTATTTTTACCTTATGGGCTCTTAATGGGTTTCATGTGCTTCCTCTTTTAAGGCAACATTTTGAGGACTTTTTACCATTGAAAAGATATACAATTTGGTGTTAAATTATTAATTGCCATGGCAACGGTTTCATTCTTTAAGCCATGGATAGACTTTTCAGCAAAGTTTTGGCAATAAGGAGCTGTGGTGGAAGAAGTAATCAATTTTGTTACTTAAGTAAAAGTAGAAATACTGGAGCAAAAAAATACTCAAGTAAAAGTATCACATGGAAAATTCTGCTTAAGTAAAAGTATTAAAGTACCTATTTAAAAATGTACTTAAAGACTAAAAAGTAAAAGTATTTTGCACAGATCTTATAGGGCTTCAAATGTATTGATTTGGATACAGATTTGTGCTGAATTTTGTTCAACAGAAACAATTAAATCAATTGTTTTTTCTAGATGTTTTTATTTTTATATTTTTGTTCGCTCAGACTAAATGTGTTCAAAATAAATCCCTCAGCCTTTTCAGCAGGTCTCAGGCAGTAATAAAAAATACTTTTACTTTTCAGTCCAATTCAAAAATGTAGTTGAGTAGAAAGTGCAGATACCTACTCTCAAATGTAGTGAAGTAAAAAAAATAAAATAAAATAAAATATCCACTTTAAAATGAACTCAAGTAAAGTACAGATACGTAAAATTTGTATTTAAGTACAGTACTTTACTATTATTTTGTTACGTTCCACCACTGATAAGGCGTGACTGGTAAAAGCAGCTGTGTCAACTATGAAAACTACCATCTGAACTTTGACCATCATGTGTTTCTATTGAAGAAAGACAATTTTGAACATCTGACTCATTTGTTTCTGTCTGATGTTTTAAATCTTGCATAACTATTTTTCCTTTTCCTTTTGGAGTTATACGGGCATACCCAGACTTCTCTATTCAGACCAGATCCGTTACATTACTGAGAAACAATGAATACATTCGGCATACTTTCTTTTTCAGTTTGATGGTAAGTCACCCACAGGACTTATTCTTAAAAACGTTGTTTCGCTTCAAATACCAGGGAGACTTACATAATGATGCTGGTGATGTTACTGCTACTCCCATGTTAATCATAACTTTTAAATAAACTGTACCTGACTTTTAGAATTCAGAAAAAACACCTTACTTCATATAGTAGTATATTCTAAAAACTGCTGTTTGAGAAAAAAATTACTGAACGATGTTGCCTGTTTATATTTTAAAATACACTACAGAACCATGCGGTAACAGTTACAGTTATTTCACTGTCAAGGGTCAGACTGAGAGAAGTGACTAAGTGCCAACAGTTCATTCAGGTTCAAATCTCTATCTGTCAACTTATTTTACATATTTAAGTTAAAATAAAGTCATACACAAACCCAAACTACATACTGTTTACTTTCTATTTCACTCATATTCTTGTTACCTTGTTACCCTTTTCAGCTCCCTAGTTTCACTTTCCTCTCCTCTGTCCTCCCTTCGTCTCCCACCTCCTCCGTCTTTCCCTCACGGATCCCTTTGCTTTGACTCTGTAATGTCACGTCAGGCTCAAATTAGTCCGACTCTCTTTGATTCTTTGAACAAGGACCTCTTTCTCGCCGCTCATTCATCGCTGCATCTGGAAGGACTTTAGCGTAGGCCCAGCGATCTGCCAAAATGTCTTCATAACGTCAAAGCTTAAGAATAAAGGAACGCTGAATGAAAAAAGAGTCCACGTAACTTATATGAGCTATATAATGGCTATTGCAATCAGACCTGGGAATTTCCGTGCATTGATTGATACTCACCAAGATTAAGGTCCTGGCACTAGATGGCTTTTAAAGGTGCGCTATATGTCACCTGCTTGTCTCCATGGAGATGTTATTGCTTTGCCTGGAATGTTCCACAGTATGGCCTTAAACATACTTGTGATGCATTTATTCAAGTGCAGGTACAGGTGTTTTTATGTATAAGCAAAACATGCATTCTTGTGTGTGGGCCATACTGTCTATATAAATGGACATAGCTAACCTGCTAGCCGCCACGTTCCAAATAGGAAGTGAGCGTGGCCGTGCTTCTGGCTCCATCAACTCTGGCTCCAATTCACTTTCTACTGAAAAACTGTCATCCCTCTCTCCATAACTGCTGCTGTCAGGTTCGTCAGTTTGGCCTTGAAATGTTTGTATTAATCCGCGCTGCGTGATCCTGGTGTTTTTATTTGACAGAGGTCGCTCCTGTTAGCGTTTGAAACAGGTTTGATTGACAGTGTTGCTCCCTGCTAAACCAGCGGTGCGGACGGGAAGGGGTGTTTCTTCAACAGCGTCGCTCTGGATTGGGTCTTGGGTTGCTATGATACTCGCGGTCGGAATTCCTAAAATGGAACTCGGCTCCAAACTCGCCCCTATTACTGCCTTGATGAGCTTAATTTGACTGCAGCCAAATGCCATGGGTGACGACACACTCACTTAGTCCACTTCTTTATACAGTCTGTGGTGTGGGCAGGGTCACTTATTCACAGATCTGACCTGTGACTTGACCTGGCATCACCTGCTTGTCTCCATGTAGATAAATTTAATTTAATGCCACATTGTGAAACATTCCATGCAATGTCACATGAGACCCTCAGTTATCCAGGTAGGTTCGTCTGCAAAAGGAAATTGAATTCTCTTAACTGGAAAAAGACTTTTTATGAGATTCCAGGTAATGCAATAACATCTCCATTGAGACCAGCAGTTGGCAGATCCCCCAGAAAGTTAGTGCACCTTTAATTCTAAAGTAATAACTCTTAGGAAAAGTGTTACATGGACCAGAAGGCTTCAAAAAATGGGAAAATCCATAATTCCTTGTGTTAGTTTAAAACTAGCGCGCATTGGCGAAGCACTAACATATGAGTCAGTGCAAATGACTTGGGAGGAATGTTGAAATCAGGATGTTTGACATGACAGAGGGGTTGATGGGAAAAATCCTGCTCTTCTTTCCATGTTTATTGTTGTATTTGAGCCAAGGCGATTAATCAGGATCAGTCTGTTTGAATGAGCACATGTGTCCAGCAGTCTGAGGTGTGGGCGGGACTCTGAGCGGTCCAACTGTGATGTAACCATGGTGATACAGGAGGGTCAAGATGGAGGTTTCTGGAGGTGCAATGGAAGAGGACTTGGTGGTAGATAGAGTAAACCAACTCTACTGTACAAAACTCAAGTTATTATGTTATTTGCACACTTGAAGCAACTTTGCAAAAATCAAAAATAGTTTTCTGGTTAGGACCTGAAAACAAAAAGAATCTCGAAAATCACGCATTCTCCACAGATCTGACTTATACCTTGGCCTGGTGGTTTTTAATGGCATATTGTGAAGCATTCTAGGCAAAGAAATATCACCTTGGTAACACGCAGTGGCAGACTCTCCGAAATGTTACATAGTGCACCTTTAAATACAAATTAAATATAATTGTTTATGTCATTTTAGGTAGTAAAATCATTTCATAATTTACAATATATTTGGATGTATAAATCATTAGAAGGATTTATGGTTCAAGTCTGGGTGTGTCCTTGAGCAAGACACCTACCTTACCTATACTGTGATGGTCAGGAGGGAACTTGAGGAGTGAATTGATGAAAAACAAACCAAACAGAAAAATGCATTAATTAAGTATTTCATTCTCTCAGCTCTGAGTAAAACAGTCTGTATAATTAGATGCACGGTACACACCAGTCTGTAGCACTGTTCAGTTACACCCGCAGTCTGCTCCAAGCCAAACACAGAGCCAGAGGGTTGGATTTCAGAAGAACCACAGCTCTTAATGGCTAAGTCAACACTGGATCAACAGCACCGTATTAACATGCACTGACCGCCCAGACCTGCACAGCTAACCCAGAGAGCGTGTGTGCAGAAGGCTGTGGGCACTCACCGCACGCTGATAAAGCATTGTTTGGTTTGGATTTGAAGTTAGTTTTAAATATTCCGTCTATGTTGAATCAAAGGTTAGTAAAACACGTCTTAGCACACGAAAGATAAGAGAAAGACTGATTACGGCTACTTTTTGACAAGTTTTTGAAGTTGTATTTAGTTTGTCTGAGAGATAAGAGTGCAGATATTCATGAACTGTTTGGTGAAATTTCAAAATGGAAAACCAAGTGGTGCAAGACACAACTTGATACAGTGTACTTTGGCCTCAACCTTCTCCTCCTCCTTTAAACTTATCTGTCCTGGATTTGCGCTGGTTTTGCTCTGGACTTGTTGAATCTTATCCTGGGTTTAATCCTGGTTTGGACCAGTTTTGATCTTTTATTGTCCTGGGAAGACCTAGTTGGTACACATTGTGAAATGTATAAACAGCATTTGTATCAGAGGGAAAGTAGTACCCAGGTAACCATGTCCACGTCTTGAATCAAGATTTTGGTCAGTAGTACCTGGCTGGAGTACTTGACCTGCTTGTATGGAAATTCAGAGTTGGTTTGGTCCAGGTTTAGTCCTGGTTCTATTTTGTTTCTAGTTCAGATCTGTTGAAATCCTGGCTAAGACGATAGTAGTTGAAATATTTTTTCCTTTATTTAGTTATGGTTTGTACATGATTCAATCCTGCTTGGACCTTTAGTATACTGTAGTCCTTACATGTATGGCTGAGCAAAATAAATACATTAATAATAATAATAATAATAATAATAATAATAATAATAATAATAATAATTTTGGTTTCTCTTATTAAAAACAACTAAAATGGCTTTCACTATCAATTTTCTGAATAACAGTTGTCATATCTGCCATGTAACACAAAACAACATCCAAACCATATTTTTACTCATCGTAGACCTCTTGATTAAAAACCCAAGCTGATAATTGAATTGAATCTAATAAATTGGCCAGTCCTCCTTACAGGTATGATTTAGTTCTGTCCAGACCTGATTTGATCCTGGTTTAGCCCTAGCTTAGCCCCAATTTGCCTTGGTCTAACCTGCTAACACAAGACACAACTTGATACCCTGCGTTCTGACCCTGTGGCGTTTTCCTCCTCCTCAGCTCTTTCGGTTTACACCCACATCCATCAGTCATCTCAGAAGTTATACTTATGAATGCCTCGGGCCAAAGACCTCACTACTGAACAAACTTTGCTCAAGGGAGATTGTAAACGCTGCACACATCGCGGCTCTGATTCATTGTTAGTTCATGGCTCCACTTGCTGCTGTTTACTTTACAAGACTGAAACTAGGATTTGTCTCAGTTTAAATATTTTACATAGCCTTAACTTTCAGAAAATCAATACTTGAAATTTGTTGAATTGGGAATACGCCATTAAAGGTGTTTCTTAATAATAACAAGGCAATAATAAGTTATAAGTTAGCGTCTTGCTACCGTGGCGCCTCTGAGCAATCAAACCCATATTTGTTTCAGCTTTCTGTTTATAGGCGACATTTTGAGGACTTTTGACCATTCAAAAGATACAATATTATGCACTGAGTTTGTTTCTGTGGCAACGCTGCTTATTTTAAATCTGAAGCCTTGGATACTATTACAGTTACTACTTGAGTATAGTAGCTCCCCAAAACTGCACACTTTTAGTCTTTTGGTAATTTCTGAGACTTTGTACTTCTACGTGAGTAATATTTTGAAGTAACAGTACTTTGAACCCTACACAACTGCCTGTTAGACCTGCCTTGTTAACAGACTGGATGTTCGCCAATTGCAGCTGACAAATACATTCAAACTATAGCTAATAGGTCCTGGTGTTGAAATGTAGCCTAAGTCTCCATCCACTGCACACCCCATATTACTCTGTCATCAATACCTCCTCCACACTTTTGTAAGAAACTCATTCTGACTGTTAGTGATAGACCCCAGCCAAAGGCCCCACTCAAATGCACCTTGTGATGTAGCTGCTGCAACATGCCAGTTCATAGAGTCTAATAAGTGGTGTTTATAGCACAGAACAGGATCAGGGGAGCTCCACTCAAACTCATATTTTTCTAACAAAGAGCTCTTTATTGATTGTGGGAGCGAGTGGACATCTGCGGACCATGCACTTGTACAAATACGCAGGCAATAAACAAGGGAAAATACTGACACGCAAATCTGAGAGCTGGAAATGGACCACATAAGCATGGTTTTCTCATACAGTGTGTTGAAATAGTGTGACACGAATGGCATATTTTTAAAGACATTTGTTTTTAAGAATTGTCAGATTTGGAGTCAGTTTTTAGGGGGCAAAAACTGGCTTCAAATCCAGTCCCCTTTCAGTGACCACTGAATTTTGGATGTGTTTTCTTATTTTACTTGGACTACATCTGGTCAACTCATTTCACATCACATCTTAAAAAAACCTTAACGCAAATAATGTGGTCTGCACTCTAACCATCAAATAATAAACGGGCTGATATGGTACTGGAGCACTGGTGTTATGTTTGACAAATCAAAAATACCAGGGTAACAGCAACCTTCAGAATCAGAATAAGTTTCAAATCTATCATGCAGTCATATTTTGCTTTATGGAAGCCATGTATTTGCCAATCTGCCAATCTTCCCCTTTAAATTATGAACAAATTAATGATTTAATGATTTGATGAATGATCTTCTCTTTCTCTGTTTCTCCATGTCTCTCTCTCTCTCTGTCTTTATGTCTCTCTCTCTCTATGTCCCTCTCTTTATGTCTCTCTCTCTATGTCCTTCTCCCTATGTCTCTCTATGTCCCTCTCTCTATGTCTCTCTCTCTATTTCCCTGTCTCTATATCGCTGTCTATCTCTCCTTATGCCCCTCTCTCTATACCTGTCTCTCTATGTCTCTCTCTCTCTATTACCCTCTCCATATGTCTCTCTTTCTCTTTGTGTGTCCCTCTCCC
>KN483430.1:56087-67574 GCA_000787095.1 Periophthalmodon schlosseri | reverse complement strand
ACAAATAAACTTACTTTGCCTTGCCTCAGGGATTCAATGTGAGAGTGAATGTAGTTTGATAATGTATTTTTTCCGTCGGCCCGTTGGCGAGAGCGGCGTGGAGTTTACATATCCACCAAAGGCTCATTTTTACTCGGAATGAGATTCAGTCGCCCTTAGATCCAATTGTACATATTAACAGCATTTCACATTTTCTGTTTACAATAATGGAAATATTTCAAGATTATAGGGATTTCAAGCCATTCAGAAATACCAGGTAGAAAGAACCAATCAACTTATATTTATTTCCATCATTAAATACCAGTATAGTCGTAGTTTTGCTAGTGTTAACCTTTTTTCGTAATAAGATGGAGTTTTCCTTTGCGAACGCATCGGAGTTTTTCGAGACTACTTGCATGTAAACACGTTTGGCCCTTGCAACCGACGCATTCTAAAAGTCACCAGTAACACGCTGAGACAGTTCTGATGTTACGGCCGCACCGCAAATACATATGCATAAACCAGAAGGAGGCCGAGCTCCAGAGAGAAGGAACCAAGGGAGAAGTAAACTATGTTCCCATCAATACACTTTTATGCTTGCTTAGAGGATTGCATTAGCCTGGGTTCACAGAAAGGGCAAACTCAAAGCATTTTCCGTACTTGCTTGGCTAGTTCCACAATCTGGTAAATAAAACATTTAAGTGTGAGGAAAAAAAAAGGCTACTAAGAAAGAAATCAAGAATGGATCAAATCTACCATTTTAAATAAGCTACAGGGGTCACAAGTCTTTGCAGACAAGAAAAAAAACAAACAAAAAACGGCCGATCAGCTGATACTTTGCAGTGACGTCACGCTGGGGGTGTTCTTCATGGCGGAATGTTCAGCAGTTACCACGGAGACACAGACGCACACATTAGCAACTAGCATACGGTCAAAAAAGAGTTAAGATAGTCTGAAAACTCAGGAAAAAATACAAAATGGATTTAAGCAGCACATTTTCAGGAGCCTGTGATCAATCCGAGCTCATGGTCCTGTTTAGAAGTTTGACTTTCAACAATAAGATGAGAGCGACTAACTGAAATACTGCTGGCTAACGCTAGCTAGCTTGTGACTGCGACTGACTGTATTTGAGAGGGACTTGTTTAACGGTACAAATCAGTTCACCTGTTGTAGCGCCAACTAAAACAGACTGTGTTAGAACAAAACTCAGATTAAAGTCTAACAAAGCCACAGACGGAGCAGAGCCTACGGTTAGCAAGACACCCACGGGGAATGTTCATGACGTTAGCTGCAAAGTATCAATATGAACAGGATACATATCAAAAGATAAGGCAAGTGGTCTGCTTATGTCAGCCCCAAGTCTATAATATAATTGTGTTTTGTTCTTATATAAAACTCAATTCTGTAGGCAAGGTTTTCTTGGGTTAGACTGACAGAAATTCCACATTCATATTATCCACAGGGAAGGTTGAACAGTTGTTTTGCCGAAGGACGTAACTGCCCTCCTCTGACAAACCAACCCGGGCAACTTCACAAGAAAAAACGAAACAACGGAATCATACTTTTCGTTGTTTTCCAGATAATGTTTCACAGAATATTTTCAAAGTTTGGGGTTTTTGGCCAGAAATTCTAAATCCCGCCACACACTACAGGATCATTTGCACGATTTAGGACCTGATTTGCTTCTCCCAGACTTCGGGGAGGATTTTGAATGTGCTGTGCTCCTCGTGTGTGTGTGGTGTCGACTCTGAGCCGCTCTGTCATATCGTAACCATCGTAAACATCACCACGGCAACAGCCAATAAAATAAATGATGTACACAGAGGCGCAATATACAAACTCGGGAAATAGCGAAAATAATTAGCCGACTTTATTACACACCTCTCGTAAGGTTGTAAAGTTAACTGTGTGTGTCCTCTGCAAGTAATGACACCCAGTCCACAAAACAGAGCTATTAATCCAGTTTGAAGTGTTCTTTAAAAGTAAAAACGTTACATCCACACAGCGAGGATCAGGCTGAAGCTGGTGCAGATTAGCGATAGCGACTTTACTTTCGTGTAGTTTATTTCCAGCTTTCTGTGTATTTAAAATCATTTATCTGAACTACTGCAACACATTTCACAGTAACAATAACAGTTTTGACTTGCATCTAAACTAGACAGTAAAAAACGACTCGCTTTGAGACTCCAAAGTGTTCCAAAGATCGGAGATTGCACTTCCAATAACACAGTTTTGACTTGCATCTAACAGTAAAAAACTCTCTTCGCTGCAGTCTTTGCACTCAGATATTTAAAATCTCATCTGATTCTCCTCATGTCTGTGGTGTCTGCACTTTTTGTCGCACATTTAAAAAAATGCTTAAGACTGAAAAATCCTGTCATCTGTGGCGGTCTTAAGACGCAACATGATCTTATTGGGAGATTTGACAAACTTTTAGTAATTACGCTCAGGATAAAAACAGAATTTATTTGCTAAGATCACTATTAATCTGACGTAAACAGCTGCCTAAGACAACTGTAAACAGTTCTCTTTTTGCTCCACTAACTCCCGTCTCAGTGAACCTTATAATTTCGTACCCATGCACCACGCTTGCTTGCTTTGTTTACATGTGTTATACAGTACATATGATACACGCAGATTCGCTCACAGCTACATAACTGTCTCTACGATGCTTTGGGATGAGGGATAGTGAATATTCTAACACTCCCACATATTCTCTGTGGTCGGGCCAAAACACTTAGAGCCAGTTGTGGGTGCGCAGCTCACCTGACAGAGAGCCATTTTTCACAGCTCCTCCAGTGCTCCTCAGGCTTGTGTCTTTCTCCCCAGACTCGCACACATCCCCGGCTGCCCATTAGGTGAGCGCTCCGCAGCAGCTGTATGCACAGCCCTGCTCTTTCTTCCATATTCTGCCTCCATCAATCTTCCCACACTTCTTTGCCAATGTTGCCTTACTGCAGACTTACTCACTTTTCTTTACAAAACAAGACGAAAAATGGAAAAGTTGCCCATGTAGCACTAAAAGGGACAGTGCAACCAGGGAAAACCAGTTGCACGGTGAAGATGTGGATATGTTTTTTTTTATGCCAGATGCCCTGTCATAGCAGCCAGTGTGATTATGAAACATTTTGGGCAGGTTTTTTTTTTGCCTTGCTAAGTGTTAATGCTAGCAGCTTATGGTTTTAGTCTTTAAACTCTTTTTATAATGCTGTTCCCTCATCGAAAACACGCCTGAAGTGGTTTTAGATGTCATCCATGCATGTTTGAGTAATTTAGCGATCTACCCTGGGCCCTATTAAAACTGTAACTAAAACGTTTAGCTGTAAAATTCAGTCCAACAAGCCTACGTCAGCCACGATCCCACACGACAATTCTCCATAAATATACAAAAACATGATACAAAACTGTACACAGCAACTTGACAAACCTGACGTGATGTGCAGTCGTTTAATTGGCGGGATGTGCGCTGATTGTGTTGTGATAGCGCTCTGAAGGGGGAGTGTCTTAGCACAGAGAGCATAGAGAGCATAGTTTTATACATAAAACTATGTATAAAACATTTAATATTGTTTTCAGCAAATATTGCAGTTTCAAAACAATAAAAAGTAACATGGTGATCGAAATATGTTCTGTGTCAGCAGTTAATACCCTTAGAAGAAGTAAAATACACCCTCTTTAAGCTTTTCGCCAGTCCCCGTGTGGCTACAACAAAAAAAATTACATATTCTCACATAGATTGAAGTTTCAAAACATAAATGCAAAAGTACGTTTTTCTATTCTATTTTTTTTTCTCTTGTTTAAGAATAAAGGACGGATATCTCTACCAAAAATCCAATCTAAACCAAATCACACAATACAAAATTTAAGAGGTTTATCTACATGAAGCATAGATATCCACTTAAAATCCATATTACATTTTTCTGGTGTTTAGACACCGTATCGCTATAGTTACGATTCAGTGTTTGAACTTCTGCAAATAAGATAAAATCTCTGAAATTCCCTTTCGCCGCAGCCGAATCAATATCCAGCTCATTATTGTCAGCGAGACGTGCGACGGGTGTGACTCCTCAGCCCCTCCACACGTTTGAGCTGCTCGCTGTCATCCCATCACGCGTTATAGATTTATAGACCACATCATCTTTATAACACGATGCAAACGTAAACCTGTAGACTCTCGGCGGTTGAGCGTGTCGGTTGGCGGCGGATTGGGGCGGCCAGGGAGAGGTCAGATCTGACAGCGATGGTGCAGAGGGGCAGTGAAAGGAGGCCCATTAGAGGAGACGGCGGTAACGTGAGCCGGGTAACAGCCTCGGTTCACTGTGTCAACGCTCGTCATCGTTTCACTCAAGGTCAGACCCCTCCCCCCAGTGTCACGTGAGCTCCGGTCTGAACGGCTTTGAACAAAATACGTAAGAATATAACCAGTGGTGGAACGTAACGAAGTAGAAGTAGTAAAGTAAAATTTTAGGTATTTGTACTTTACTTAAGTACATTTTAAAGTGGATACTTTTTACTTTTACTTCACTACATTTGAGAGCAGTATCTGTACTTTCTACTCCACTACATGTTTGAACAGGACTGAAAAGTAAAAGTATTTTTATCATTGTCTGAGACCTGCTGAAAAGGCTGAAGGTTTATTTTTAACACGTTTGAGCAAACAAAAATATACAGATGATCGATTCAATTGTTTCTGTTGAACAAACTTCACAACATTTGAAGCTTTGTAAGACCCCAAAAACTTACTTACTTTACTTTTTACTCTTTAAGTACATTTTTAAACGGGTACTGTGATACTTTTACTTGAGTATTTTTTTTGCTCCGGTATCTGTACTTTTACAGTAACAAAATTGAGTACTTCTTCCACCATTGAATGTAACATAATGAAATAATGTTAGATATGCACATATTTAAACTTAAGGCAGTGTACGGTAATGACCGTTTGGAAAACCATGATTTTATTCCATTCTCAATAAGAAACATGCACCACACACTCGCATGAGAAAAGCAAAAGACTAGCTATTTAATTAGTGTACTGGAATTGTCCAACTTAACTGTTAACAATAAGAAGATTGGTTTCTCAACATAACTTTTATTTATTCTTTTACCCAAACAGGGCGGCAGCAGCAAACCAGTTAGTTACACAGTGATTTGGTAGGATTTTATACCAAAAATAGCCACCACATATATCACAACTTGAGCAGGTCTTAACTTGGTAATGTGCTTACGTTTCCAGCTCAGTCCTTGTATCTGTCCTTGTCATCAGAGGATATAATACTCCCTACAACCGAAACACAGCCCGGCACGAGCGGACAACAGCACAACGCTTTGAGCTGTCATGTCTCCGCCCACAAGTCTACGTCACCCACACGACAATTCTAAATATAAATGCACAAAGGCGTGATGCAAAACTGTACACAACAATTTGATAAAACTGACGCGATTGGCGGGATTCTGATTGTTGTGAGAGCGCTCCGAAAGGGGAGTGTCTTAGCGTGGAGAGCAAAAGGAGGAGAGACTCAGAACGTCAAAAACGAACGTGACGCTTAAAAAAATCTATGTATATTTACCTGTACCTAAATGTATGTTTATACTCTATTGTTTCAGGATAAAGGACAGCTAACTGTACCAAAAAAACAAAAAAGGGGGGATATAATACTCCCTACAATGGAAACATAGCTTGGCATGAATGGACAACAGCGTAATGCGTTGAGGTCTCATGTCTCTGGGTTACTGGGTACTGACGGTGAACAAACTTGTCTTGTTTTTTATATCTCCCGCCTCTCTTTACACTCTCAGACTACTTCATTTTATTCTACAACAAGAACATAATTGCAGCTAACAAGATTAGCCTAATTAAAAGTGCTTCGCTCCAGCCCCCACGCCCTCTCCTGATAACAACTGATTTAAAAACATGAATTCCGATGTTAAGGTGTAGTCCGCCTTGTTGCTGTATAAGGCTGCGGCGGTGGCCCCTGTCTCCAAGGATGCAGCCAATCGCAAAGCGTGATTCTCTTATCGGGGGGAACGGGGGGAGTAGAACGTGTCAGGGGTCACACAGAGGTCACGGATGATGTCACACTGGAACAAAACTGTTGGAGTGAAGTCATCATCGGCTCATTATTCCTTTGAGCGCGGCCGGTTCAGCCAAATTAGCGTCAGCGCTCAGGTACAGCTCTGTGTGCACGGCGGTGTGGGTAATGGCGCTAGGCTTAGCTCACTTGTGTGTAAAGGTGCTAATTGGCTTTGAAATACAGACGTTCAAAGAAACTTGCCACTTGTGATAGAAGGCTGTGGCTGCGAGGACGGTTTAATCAAAAATGCGCCTTCAAACAGGTCTATTACGCTGATGTATTGGCACTGACCAGCCAAAAGTCATTATTGCTTTATTCTCTACAAAAAAGTTAGTCTGGAAGCATCTCGTAAACCCTGGGTTTTGATGAGCGGGAAATTGGCAGAGAAAATTACTGCCACATCCAGATTAAAATATACAGGGTGTTCATAAAGTCTCTCTTAATCTTAATCAGACTTGTTCTTTTGTACTGAGTGTTTTACCTCATTTAACACACCTCTATACGGACTCCATTAGTGGCACGAAGCACATCAAGACGAGACTGGATTTCTTGCCATGTTCGCTGTAGCAGAGCCTCATCAGTGGTTACAATTGCACTGTTATCGTTTCTGTTATCGTTTGCTTTAGTTCAGTAACGTCCCGTATCTTTGTTCGACACACGATATCTTTAACACAGCCTCGTAGAAAGAAATCCAGAGGTGTGAGATTTGCAGAACGTGGTGGCTCTTCCAATCCAACGGTCTGGAAACTCACAAACACGCAGAACCCGATGTGATTAAAAACTTTTATAACCACTGAGTACAACAGAACACATCTAATTCACACAGTATATCTTATCACTTGCCTTTGTAGCAACATTTTAAAACTGTAAAGAGACTTTATGGACACCCTGTACGACCCGGCAACGTGTGTTTTATTGTCAGAAAAAAAATCAAAAAGTTAGTCAACTTTAAAGACTTTCAAAGTAACAGCTCGAGGCAAACTCAGACCATTACCCACTGTCTGAATCTATTTATAAATGATGCCAAAAGCAAACCAGAAGCAACAGTGTGATCCGTTGCTATGGTAAGTGCACGGTGGGGCCTGATGGGAGACCACTGGGACAGAGGTGTCATAGCAAGACGCTACATCTAGGCATGGGACGATACTGAAATTTGGTGTCACGATTATCACGGCCAAAATAATTGAGGTTAACGATTCATATCAGGATAATTATTAAAGTTGCAGATAGTTTAAAAATGTTATGGATATGAGTAATTAAAATTTTTACATTATGAAGAGGTACCATGTTTAAACTTAACTACTGAAGTGTTGCATTCTGTTATGTATTTATTGCAGTTCATATGTTTTAACTATTTTGTACATTTAGAATACTTTTTGGAGTATAATTCTGCTTTATGGTTTGGTTTCAGTATTATCGTTTATCGTCTATACTTACTTATGCAATATGTCACACTTTAAAATGTGTTATCTTGACAGGCCAATGGAGAAGTGACTATGGTGATCATTTTCGTTGGCGATTCTAAGGATTATATAAAATGTCCCACGAATGATTATCGTCGACCCTTTTTATCATGATAAATTATATTATTGTTTATTATCCCATCCCCAACAACATTCACCTTGCCTTTGTGTGAATGTGGTGTGTGAGACTGGTCTTCAGCAGAACATGAACTTGACAGGGTTCCCAAAGGTTTGTGAGAGTGTGGAAACTTCGGCCATGGTTTGAAAATCAGGGATCCCAAATTTAATTTCAACTTGAGAATTTGAACTACTTAAAGTTACCATCTGCAAGTTCATTAGATTTTTTTTTCACCAGTAGGAGGCAGTTGTGAAACCTGTCCCTTCCATAAACTGTATATATAAACGGACATAGCTAACCTGCTAGCCGCCGCGTTCCAAATAGGAAGTGATCTCTGGCTCGAATTCACTTTACATTAGAACATTGTGTCCCCTCTCTCTGTAACTGCTGCTGTCAGACTCGACATTTTGGCCTTAAAATGTTCGTATTACCCCGCTCTACATGATCCTGGTGTTTTTATTTCACTATTGTGTCCGTAACTCAAGATATGAACATTAATAACAGACAAATCAGCCATCTTCTTTCCCCGAGGTCACTCTCGCTAGCGTTAGCAACAGGTTTGACTGACAGCGTTGCTAAGTCTGCCAAACCAGCGGTGCGGGCGGGAAGGGGCGTTACCTTCAGCAGCTTCATTCCAGATTGGCTCTTTGGTTGCTATGATACTCACGGTCCAAGGTCGCCGCTTTAACTGCTCGATGAGCTTCATTTGACTGGAGCCGAACGCTCTGGGTGACGTCACTTTCCGTCCGTTTCTTTATACAGTCTATGGTCTCTTCCCTCACCTGGCTCCTCCCCCCTTACCTGGCCCCTCCCCACTCCCCTCACCTGGCCTTTGTTCAGCCTCACCTGTGCTCTCTGTTCTTCTTCTGTCAGACCAGAGCTGGCACACTATCAGACTGCAGTAACATAGACAGCATCTAGTGGTGATATGTGAGAATACAACGGGGCTGGGACGTCTGATAACGGATTATAGCTTTAAAGGAATACAAAGCTTCTTCTCTTCTTTTTTAGGTAATAAATATCAAAAACGAAACCGCTGCTTTGGCCAGTTTTGGACCTTGAGCTGCATTTGAAATCATGAAGACTGAACAATGATAAAAACAGTTTTTCTTGTCTTATCTGTTTCTGATCCACAGACTTAACAGTGTCCACTTAAGGCTGCACCGTGGGCTCATTTTTCAAACCTGCTGGTCTTAGAAACATGAGTCTGCAGGTGCAATGAGCAAAGTCAACGTTTGCACAAATCCCAGAACAAAAAAAAAAAAAAACGCAAAATCTCTTTTTTTACCACTGAGTAAATGGGGAATTGTGTTGAAAGTTAGATTAAATGGTGACTTTAGTGATCCCAAAGGAAATCCAGGCTCCTGTAACAGAACTCCAACATCTACGAGAGGAGTATTGAAATAAATCTTAACAGAATAACTGAGAGAAGCATAAAAGACTTGAAATCTTTAAGAAAATCTGTATAGGCTCAGGCATGGTTAGAATCTCAAAAGTGTCCATCATGGGGAGCAGACGATGGAGGATATAATCAGAGGAATCTAACAGAAAGTTTAATAACCAGAATAAAAATCATCACAGTTTGAAGTTTTTTAATGTATTGCTGAAGTAAATATAGACGACAAACGATAATATTGAAACTTTGTACCGCTGACGCAACAACCCTGAAGCAGGTTTATCCACAAAAAAACTATTATAAATCTACAATATTGTTAAAAAATCATGAGTTGCAATAAATAAACAGCCGAACGAAACACTTTAGTAATTGGTTTGTATCAATAATGAGTCATAGAGGGTATGTATTCAACCTACAGCTCAAATCTTATCATATAGCCAAAAAATAACCACAAATTTGCCACTAGAACAAATAAATGTACTGGGTGGTAATACTGACCCCCAAAATCGATTGTTCATTATATTTTTTTCACCAATAGATGGCAGATGTAAAACCTGTCCCTTCCATAAACTGTATATATAAATGGACATAGCTAACCTGCTAGCCGCCGCGTTCCAAATAGGAAGCGATCTCTGGCTCCAATTCACTTTACATTAGAAAATCGTCGCCCTTTTCAGTGCGTGGGGTTATCTTGTGGAACAGCTTAACAGAATAATTAAACGTTTGTAGGAACCAGTTCAGTTTAAAAACAAATTTAAAAGCAAAATCAAGAGGAAATACCTGGAGGAGAGAGTGATGCCGTCAGCACAGAGCGTGAGGCGAAGGGTCAGAGAGCGTCGGGTCAGTGTCTTGTCTGGGTGAGAGTGTGAATGTTTTGTTGTGTCTGTCATATATAAAGTAGTCTATTGAACTGCTGAAGTGTTCTGTGATGAGTGGGAAGAGATTGGAAATGTAGTTATTATGTGAATTATACGTGGGTTGAAATAAATATTCTAACTATCTAATGTTTGGCTGCTCATCCAAGCCGCTTCTTCAGTTCTGGTCAGATTGCTGTTGGACACTGCCTTATATCTATCTAAAACTTTTGTCGAGTTACAGAATTGGATTTTTCTTTGGCCATGGACCAGACCTGGACGACTGAGGGATTACACAGACATCTTTCTGTATTCTGGCAACAGTTACTTTGTCATATGGTGGTATTTAGAATATAGTTACTTTGCTAAAATCAACAGACTGCATCATGGTATTTGATCATGTAATTTAGGCTTCAGACTGCACAAAATTAGTGAGAAAAATATAAAAAACACTGCTGATGCGGAGAGAGCATAGTGTGATTTTTCCTTCTCTAATTAGTGATGGAAACGGGGAACAAACAGTGAAACAAATATAAAGCTGTTTTTAATCCTATGTTGCGTTTTACACTATAATTTAAATGCAGCTCGAAGTAGTAGTAAGTATTCGAAGTACTCAGAATACAGTACTCTGATTGGACCAAGTAACGGAATATGTTACAAAACACACTTTAACGCAGGTATTCTGTAACTAAATACGTTTTCAAAGTATTTTTCCCATCACTGGAAAATTACTACAGCGAGTAAGTCAGTTAAAGCCGTGTACCTGATTTTTTTCCCCATGTTTTTGACCAAAAAGTGTTTCGCGCCTGTACAAATATATTTTATAAGCAGCTTCCCAGGTCAAAATAAGTCCACTGCGTTCTGTCAGCATCTAATTATAAAGCGTTTTACTGTTTGATAATCAGGAAGTGCGCGTAGGCGTGCTAGCTGTCGTTAGCTTTACCGTCACGGCAAAACTCCGCAGTGGTGTCTGTCTTTTAAACTCATCACTGTGAATAATTAGGATTAGAACGATCGGATTTCATGAGGAAAGTGAGGAATAACTTTGGACGACGGCAAACCATTCAAAATGAACTAGTTCTGTGTTTCAGGCGGTAAAAATGAGGTACGGCGCTTTTAACTTTATCATGACAATTCAGAAATAACAGCATTATAAAGCAATGTTCATCTTTCTAGACCGGTGTTTTTGTGCAGTGAGGTTCAGTCAATTCTTAAAAAATGGAGCTGAAATTGGCCTCACCTAAACGTCACTTTATCATAAGGTAAACTCTGCAGAGTAAATAGGCAGGAAATGGTGCGAGCTTCAAAGCACCGTCGCTGTAGTTATCATCAAATCTTCATCAGCCCATTCTGAAGCAGGAGAGGGGCCACGGGCAGAACATTTGTCACAGATGAGCGGCTCCATTTGCATCTGTGTGTTTGCATAATGCACAAAGGTGTGTGTTAAACTTCAGCTTTCCACCGTCCAAATTGATTCCTTCACATTTTCATCTCGAGTGTCTTTTACGGTAAACGCTGATTTGTATGTTTTTTTATGTTGTGTGTCGGTAAAAGAAAAATTCTAATCTGTCAACTGGACAAAAAGTTGCAGGAGTGAAAACGTCCA
>KN483430.1:40927-54502 GCA_000787095.1 Periophthalmodon schlosseri | reverse complement strand
AGCAGCCAAACGTCTTCACTCTAAAACTGTTGTCCAGTTGACAGATTTTAATGTTTCTGTTCCCATGGCTCAGACCTGGACGACTGAGGGATTACATAGATATGTTATATGTTGAACAGAACATAGTGAAAAAATACATAAATTAACCAATAAAAATCTAAATATTTAACCCCAAATCCTCCTCTCACGTGAGTCACTGCGTAGTGTAGTGGTCTCAGGGGCTGTGTGAAATGTTCCATCGCATAAAGCTCAGGAAAAGGCCAGCCCTGTCACAGCTACTTTGCCAGTTTGTAGCTGCGATAGGCCTCACCTGTGGTTCTACGGAGCTGACATCCAAACCACACCACGGCCAGTGCATTTAGACTTTGATCAAACTCTTATTCAACACAGCGGAAGGAAACTATAGTCTGGTTCGGTTTCAGCTTCCTGTTAAGCGCCATTTTGAGGACTTTCATGACCACTGAAAAGATAGAAGAGAATATTTAGTTTTGGATTGCTAATTACCATGGAAACAGACCCACAGATAGGAGCAGAACTTTCTTTTGTTGCGTTATTAATCTCACTTTAATCTTGTGCCCATTTTTGTCTTTAAATTGGCGTATTAAGCCCAAAACGCCTCGTAATATTGTTCTGCAGTTACTTTAAATGATAAAAAAAACACATTTAAATATATATTTTTTACCCGTTTGTGTTTAAAAGAAGTAAGTGATTTTTTCGGTCTCTGTCCTGGTATGGGTTGATATCAGGGATCGGCAGATACTTAAAGCCAAAGTATTGACATCGGTATCGGATCAGAAAACGCTGATTTAGCGCATCCCCAGTTAAAACATCTTTCTGTATCAACGATAACATTTTATAGACTCACTGCTTCATACAGATCATTTGTTTCTGTTCATTGCAACAAATATGAAGAACGTATTATTAAATTATTATGAAATAATTGTATTATCACGAGACAATTATAACAAACGGATAATTAGTAGTTTGATTTTAAAGGTCCTATATTACGCAAAATTGACTCTTGTGAGCTTTAAGTCATGTTATAATGTTGTTACCTCCTCAGAAACAGACCTGGAGTTGCGTTTTGTTTCATTCACACATGTTTGAGTAACACTTTATTATTAGTCCGTCCACATCTCCAAAGCTCAAAATGCTCTGTTCCACCTTGTGATGTCATGAAGCGGTAATTCTCAAATTAACAGCTCCTTTTATCTTTAGTTGAGTAGAGATCCCAGGGCTTAAATTATCCAAATTCTAGTGAAGCTGTACGGAGTTTTAAAACACAGCGGAGCACTTCCTGTATTACCGCATGACATCACAAGGTGGAACAGAGTGTTTTCAGTTTGAGAGAAGAAGAACTCAGCCTAAATATGCAGGATTTGTGCGTTAAACGTGTGAACGAAACAAAACACAACTCCAGGTCTGTTTGTGACGAGGAAACACGGCATCCAAATTAATACAGTTTTCAACCTTTTTGTAACAGGAAGGGCATCCGGCGTAAAACGTGATTGATTTTCTATAGAGAAATAGTAAATACGGCAATGAAAACAGAACAAACCGGTAACAGAGAGCCACGTCTGCCCACGGCGTATCCCTGACCTTTTAGTTTTATGAGGTTTACGCATTACAGACGGCGTTTGAGTAGGAAGGGATAATTATCTATTTACTTGGCGTCTGCATGGGAGGCTTCATCATTTTGGGTTTTCATGCCGTATCTATAAATATCTCCAAATGCCAAAATGCCATATTGCCGGAGAAAAACAGAGGTTGGCTGGATTAAGAAATCAATAGAACCTGTTACGGCAACTGGAAAGGCCTCATTACCGGAACACTACAACAAACGCAACAACACGTTTTTATTGTTCTCAATGTGGCACCTAATGGCCTATTAAAACGTTATTTACAACTCCACCGCGTGCTATTTCAACTGCTTTATAATGGCTGCGTGCACTTGTGCCTATATCCGTATATCAAAAACTTCTATTCCAACATGTATTTCCCCACACATCATTTGACCCAAACCAATTAGCGAGAAGAAATCTTTTACAGAATTGCATTGTAAGTGTCAAATATGGGCAGCTAATTAGCCAGTATGGGCCAGAGTCGTGCTAAAAGTCGACCTGTCTTCCTGGATGCTAGCCCCGCCCCTCTCATTAATTGGCCGTCACCCTCCCTGATCTACGTCCGCCTGCGTGCGCCGATTGTCAACATCAGACCGCTGCGGGATGCGGTTGCCCACGGCGACGAACGGACCGCATCATTAGACGGAGAGCGAGGGAAGAGGCGATTATCTCCTCGGCCGGTGAGACGCAAAGACATACGCTTGAATCAAAAAGCAGTTTGGGTTTCGTAACTTCGGTGTTGTGTTTTGGAAGTATTCTCGCGCGAACGCACAGGGGTTGGCGGGAGCCGGGGACGCTGCAA
Organism: Periophthalmodon schlosseri; assembly: GCA_000787095.1. Classification (NCBI taxonomy): domain Eukaryota; kingdom Metazoa; phylum Chordata; class Actinopteri; order Gobiiformes; family Gobiidae; genus Periophthalmodon; species Periophthalmodon schlosseri. Next base: position 52,078 of record KN483430.1, on the reverse strand, counting down.
TAAGGGGATGAATGTGCAAAATGCCACCCAAATGCTAATGAGGCGCAGAAATGCCAAAGTCTGCGTGCCGGCTGATCCAAGCCGAGGTGACATCAACCGCAAACGCCACGGAAGCATCAAACAAAGTAGAAAGAAGCCAACACATAACACAGACGTATTTTTCAACGCGCGTTCACCTTGACTTGATTCCCTGTCTTTGGTGTTTTTGCTTGTAGCCCTTAAGCAATGCAGGTATTAGTGTAGAATTGGTTCCGTGAGGTTCCCCCTGCATGTAATGTGCGGCGAAGATCTGAAAGAGTTTATTTCATTGCATTAAGACCTGGGGAGAATGGTGTTACAGCAAGGAGAGGAAACAAAGGAGAGGAGGTAAAACGATTAGCGGGGAAGTCAGCCAGTTACACGACGGCTGGGTTTCAGATGACGTCACGACAGTCTATACACCAATAATATTAATACAGATGGGGGCAGATAAAATGAATCTTGTAACACAGCGAGTTCTTGGGTCTAGTCACTGATGGAAATGATCAGGTTCGACATTTGTGAATTTACCTTTTGGATATTTCATGGTAAAGTACAATGTAATCGATAGGGAAAACTGGCTCTTGCGCCCCCATCTGGGAGTATGAACTCATCACGTTCTAGAATCTGAAAACCACCAATAGAAGTTATGCACTGACATTATTTTATTGGGAAACTGCTCCTCCACGTTCGGACTGAGTGGCACTGAGGCAGAACTACGGGCAGAACAACAGACAAAATGTGTTTCTTTGCTTTTTTTGGACTAATTTTGGTCCATGGAGCTTTTTTTTTTTTTTTTAGCTCAAATTATCTTTGTACGGCAAAAAGGAAACTGAAAGTCGTTTATCTGTTGTTGCTGTGACTGTGCAGAGCTTAGCTAGCTTGATAGCTAACGATAAGGGGAGATAAAGGACAACTCAGCTCACCTCACAACAATAATCTCCTCAACACACAGACTCAGAAACATGTGATTTAAGGAGAGAGAGGTTCACTTCAACTGTGTCTGACGCACAGACTGTATAAAGACCCAGCCCTCACCCACAGCGTTCAATACTATTTGATCCAAAATCACAACAGCAGTCGCCTCTTCGGGCTGAACACGAGAATTGATTTAACCAACAGAAAGTTAGAAAATCAACAGTGAAACAGAAACAGACGAGCAAATTAATCAACAGAAAACAAGCAAATGGAGAACTGTCTCAGAACATCCTTAGACCCTCCTCCTGCAGGAACCATTGTCCCAGAGCGCCCCCTGTCCTTAGACCCTCCTTCTCGGCATGGAAAAAACGTAGGAAAAAAAGAAACCTCGAGGAGAACCACAGTGAAGGAGAGGTCCAATCCCATGGACGGGCAGCTGCAGATGTGTCCAGGACTAATGCATCCATTTGCAGATAGAGTTCAAGTCTCTAGGGCCAGAGCCACTCAACTAAGGGACAGAGGCTTATCAAGGGAAGATCCAGGTCCACAGAACAGGATCAGGGCAAAGGAGTGGATCTAGGGTCCAGTCATCACTATAGTCTGATCCCAAAGTCTGTATCACTGATAAAAGTGACTGTAGTCTGCAGTGTCCCAGTTGTTTAGCTAACTGTTTTTCTTGTTTTAGTGTCTGGTACAAACTAAACATTCAGCAGAGTTGTAGACTTTTATAGTTGTTATTAAACTCTAGCATCTCTTCCATATTTAAGATGTGTTTTAGAAAATATCATTACTTGCCATTAACTCGCTTAATGTCGCAGCTCGTCCTAAAATTTCCGATTGTTGTGACGTCACCTGTATAACCTCTACAGGGACGGCGCGATAGCTTAGCGAAGGAAGATGTTACCAGGCAACTTGGAACGAGCGATGGAATGGATTCTTTCATTGTTAGAAGTTCTTGGGGAAAAAATAATTAAATTCTTCAAAACTGTGAGTCAGAATCAAAGGGTCATTAAAATATTCATTAAAATTCCCATGGCTAATATTCTTCCCTTGGACGTAAAACACAAAAATGATCGTTAAGTCATAATGAAAAGTGCAAATTGATTAAGAATTACATGCAGATTACTGTTGAAGCAATCACTGCAGTCCTGTGTTAATTACAACTATAACTAATTAATCTTCACTAGCCTTTCAACCATAATTTCGGAGCTTTTGGTTCATTTTGCAATAGAAATAAAACATGTCTTTATTTTTAAAATTGACTCCCGTGAGCTTTAAACGATGTTATAATGTTGTTACCGTCTCAAAAACAAACCTGGAGTTGTGTTTTGTTTCATTCACACATGTTTGAGTAACACTTTATTATTAGTCTGTCTACATCTCCAAAGCGCAAAATGTTCGGTTCCACTTTGTGTTGTCATGAAGTGGTAGTTTCAAGTTTTCTAAATCTTTCACTTTTTGTTCAGTAGAGATCGGCAATTCCAGGTCTGAAATCATCCAAATGATTCTAGTGAAGGTGAATGGAGTTTAAAAACACAGTGGAGCACTTCCTGTATTAGCGTGACATCACAAAGTGGAATAGAGTGTTTTCTGTTTGAGAGAATATCCAGAGTTTGTGTGAATGAAACAAAACACAACTCCAGGTCTGTTTGTGATGAAGAAACAGCGTAATATGGGCCCTTCGAGTGAGTAACAAAGTAACGTGATCCTCAAACGTCTTGAAAATTCTTAAACTTGAGGAAATATACAAATTCTCCTTCTCTGAACTGCAGATTAGATTAGATTAAACGTGTTAGTGGGACTAGAAAAATGGGCATCATTTACTTGGCACATACTGTACATCAGGGACTGCAGATGGAAACATTTAGCTATAATCTGGTGCTTGTCTTTGTACTTTGTCCTTTCAAATAAAGACTAAACTACTGAGTGTAAAAGAAAGAAAGAAAGAAACACTCAAACCGTAGACTGTATATATAAATGGACATAGCTAACCTGCTAGCCGCCACGTTACAAACAGGAAGTGAGCATGTGCGCGCTTCCGGCTCCATTGACTCCAATTCACTTTACATTGAAAAACTGTCGCTCCTCTCTCTGTAACTGCTGCTGTCAGACTCGTCATTTTGGTCTTAAATGTTCGTATTAACCCGCTCTACATGATCCTGGTGTTTTTATTTTGCTATTGTGTCCGTAAATCAAGATAACAGACAAATCAGGCGCCTTCTTTCCCAGAGGTCGCTCCCGCTAGCGTTAGCAACAGGTTTGTTTGACAGCGTTGCTAAGATCCCGTTCCCTGCTAAATCAGCGATGCGGGCGGACAAGGTGCGTTACTTTCAACAGCTTCGCTCCAGATTGGCTCTTTGGTTGCTGTGATACTCGCAGTCGTAATTCCCAATATGGAACTCGGCTCCAAATTCGGCGCTATAGCTGCTCTGGCCTCAATGAGCTTCATTTGACTGGAGGCGAACGCTGTGGGCGACGTCACACTCACTTAGTCCACTTCTTTATACAGTCTGTGATACAAACAAACAAAAGACTCCTCTCAAATAATCCTTAAAATCTCATAAATCCAACCATTACTTTTTGAGCCACAACAAATTTGAGTAGAGACCTTCTGAGATTTCAAAGCACGAGTCCAAACAGAGTGAGAACGTGGTTAAACTGACCACGCCTGGGAACATCTGACACCTCTGAAGAAGAACTACCACCCAGACATACCAGGGAAATAAGATAGTTAGCATTTTGCAGTATTTGTTAGAAGCTCATTAGAAGAAAACACAGAGTTCAGAGTGATTACACCGATGCTCGAGTATAAATGTGTTTGATGGTGTAATGCAGCTGGATGTCACGTACAATAGTTACAAGAGGTGTTTTGTCACTTTTTAAACAAACACACGGAAGAATGAGAATGTGTTAATGAGAGATTTTCATTTGCTGCCTGAATAATCTCAGAGAATGAAGCCCGTTTTCTCAAAGTTCTGTCAATTGTTTGGTTCTCGTTAGCGTGACAATAAGTCTACTGACTAAATGTGCCGTACTATGCTTTCTGACTGTAACAATGCAATGTTTTTTTTTATGTATTATTATTCTGTTATTATTAAGCTTTTCTTGTGTACAAGTCTCTCCATGGCCCAGCACCAAAGTGCATCTCCCATATGTCAGGACTAAACCAGGACAAAACCAGGACTAAACTAGGACTAAACCAGGACTAAACCAGGACTAAACCAGGACTAAACCAGGATGAAACACGGACTAAACCAGGACTAATCCAGGACTAAACATGGACTAAACATGGACTAAACATGGACAAAACTAGGACGAAACCAGGACGAAACCAGGACAAAACCAGGACTAAACTAGGACTAAACATGGACTAAACATGGACAAGGTTTGTACGAAACCAGGACGAAACCAGGACAAAACCAGGACAAAACCAGGACTAAACCAGGACTAAACATGGACTAATCCAGGACAAAACATGGACTAAACATGGACTAAACATACTAAACACCAGGACGAAACCAGGACGAAACCAGGACAAAACCAGGACAAAACCAGGACTAAACCAGGACTAAACATGGACTAAACATGGACTAAACCAGACTAAACATGGGATTTCAGGAACGTTCTTCCCGAAGATGTGAGACAGGCCTCTACTTTGACAATGTTTAAATCTCTCTTTTAACGTTCATTTTATGATGATTATTTATGTTTTGATTTGTTTGTATTGTTATTTTAATGTCTTTCTTATTCCGTAAAACACTTTGAATTACTTTGCGGACCAAATCAGAGAATAAATAAATAAGAAAAATAAAAAAATATAATACTTATATTGCAAAAAAACTGGCTGAATGATGCGTAGCTAACTAGCATGGTGCTATAGAGACTGTCCTCAGTGTTTTCTCTTCCCGTCTTCTCCCCGTGACGCTGCCTCTCATTAGGGCTGCGTGTTAATCTGCAGACCTGCTCATTAGACACTCACAGCGTCCACACTGTGTCAGGATCTCCACAGGACCTAAGAGCACACAGAGGAAAGAGCTCACACAGGAACATGAGGATCCATCCCAGCACCTATTCGCACGGGCCAAATCAGATCACTGCATGGGCCATGAAATCACTGCATGGGCCTCGAGTGCCTTCGAGAACAGTGTGAGGACCCGTTCCGTTCGGTTTATCCATTTCATACTCGACATTCTGAAGGAAAAGGAAGGTTAAAATATAAGGGGTGTAAGTGGGGTTTATATAACGGTTCATATTTCAATATTTTAACCCTATACTATGTAACTTTTCTGATGGAGGATACACCATCTACAACACCTTGGCCGTGTACCAATTCGACGGTTGCACACTTCGAAGTACCGTTGGAAGTACCCGGCCGACGAAGGGTACTCCTCTGCTGTGACGAAATGGGACAAGCCTATGGCACGGAGCGCACCTCAACCGCTGTCTGTGCGCTTACGTTACGGCACCTAGCAACCGCTGTTGACTCATGATCTAAACGTGTAAAATGGACACTGAAATAATTACAGTTTTATTTTTAATTCTTTATTATTTAATTGAAAAAGAGTCAAAGTGTCGTCGTCGCAGCCGTTTATTTCTGTTTTTATTGAATCAAGTAAGGAATTAATCTTTTCCTTTGAATATCAAAAGGCAAATATAACGTTTGAGGTGATTTCTTCCCAATTGTAGCTAGTATTACATAACTTTAAGATGATATATCTTGTTTCTCCCGTAGAAGACGTCACGCGCGGTGCATGACGGGATATAGCAGTGCGCGAGGTCTGCTCGGACGCACGCTTTGTTTGCGGTCGATCTCCATGGAAACGCAGGGCACATTTTCGGCCGTATTCGTCGGGTGCATGAAATGGGACAGGCCTTGTCACGCCGGAAGTGACGTAAGTGCCCTTCAAATGCACCCGACGAAGCGTGAAACCGTCGAATTGGGACACGGCCCTTGTCTCCATGGAGATACTGTTGCCTGGAATGATCTAAAGTTTGCCATTATTCACCTTATTCCGGAAGTTGCCGTGAGCGCCGCCATTGTGGTTCGGGTTGTATTATTTTGCATGGGGCTGCCGATCTTGACAGTAAATAGATTCTACAAGGACAGAGCCGTTTTAAAGCCTCCAGAGCATCGATGCAGCGTTGACTTGTGGGTCACGTGGACATAGAACGTTTTGCACAAATCAACCGACTTTATATCAGATTAGCAGTAAAACTTTTGAAATTAACCGGAAATGCCACCACAAAGAAAGTGCATTTACGGCAAAAGTGGGCGGGGCTGAATAAGATCAATACTGTCTACACCTGTCTTGTATTTACGTTGACAGATGGATTTATTGCTAAAAAATACATTTACAAAACGTTTTCACAGTGAGCGGGATGAGCTCTGCACAGAAATGTAAATGTAAAATGACCTGGCGCTATCGTCTCATTATCTCCATGGAGATAGATAAGTTTACTACTGTGGAACATTCTAGTTGGCGACGAGCAGATGGAGCAGACGGTTTGAGATTCTACTGAATGAAAATATTAACACATAAATACATAAACACATAAATTACATGAATTTCTTGTTTGTTGCAAAACTAAATCTCGCAGTGTCTTTTTCTGATTCTGTTTGGCCCTTGGACCCAAACATAATATGGCACTCACTGAAGGATAATGGTATAAAACCACTTCAGTATAATAGTGAGGTAAGAGAACACTCATAAAAGTGAAGAGGTCCTGCTCTTGGTAGCAACAGGAAGGAAAACATTCTTAAAACAGCTTCACAAGGACGGGTTTAGGATAAGAGGAACACTTACATATTTAAGTACAACGATAGTGTAAAGTAGCCAACAACTAACTACAAGGTGAAGATACACGTTATTCACCTCGTTCCGGAAGTTGCCGTGGGCGCCGCCATCGTCATTCGGGTTGTATTATTTTCTATGGAGCTGCCGATCTTTCCAGCAAATAAGTTCTACAGGAGAATCGGTGCAGTGTCGACTTGTTGTTGCACATAAACACTGAACATCTGACACAAACCAACCGACTTTATATAATATTTTAGCGCCGTAACTCTTACCAAATTCTCCATTGAAAGGAACAGGATTTCCACATAACCGGAAGCGCTACTACGAAGAAAGCGCGGTTTAGTTGCATTTACGGAAAAAGTGGGCGGGGCCGAATAAGCTCAATAGTCGTTGTTTACTGAAATTAGCCCTCTGCATTTGACCCATCCTTCAATGCAGCTGCAGGGGCAACCTTGAGTTAGATTCAGGATTACCTCAGCAGGAGGATTTTAACTCATGTTTTGGGTTGACTCCAGAAAAGTGGAGTCCCTGGATGAAACCCGCCCAGATCCAGATGGGGAGAAATATGTAACTCCGCCAGAAAAACCCGAGTGACTCCAGAGTCAAACTCAGAACCTTCTTGCTGTGAGGTGTGAGTGCAGCTACTCAGCACAACATTACTTAAATAGAATGTTAGAATAATAAGTTTATTGGTATTTTAGTGCTTTTATTTTGGTAGTCAGGTGGGAACTGTTGTTGTTTTGTTTGGTTCCGCTGGACCATTGATAGAGACGCACGCCTGGTTTACAAGCAGAAGTGTGGCGTGTCGACTATCCAAGCCAATGAAAGTAAAAATAAAGGTGTATTTTAAGGTCATTCTACCTCCCAAATATGGGGCAGCCAGCGATTTCGATGGTGGCGTTGGTGGCATCAGTGGCCAAGGTTGCATATTCAAATTCACGATTGTACAAGCCACAATAAAGATTAATCAAACCACCAGTAAAAGAACTGTTTATTGACTGCAAGAGAAGGTGGTGTGATAGACATGAACATCCAATAAAAGAGTAGTCTGGGTCCAAGGACAAAAAGTGCAAAAAAGAAAAGAAAAAACACATCCCAAGTATTAGTTTTTGTACAGCAGCACAGTGGCTGAGCAGCACTTAAGGAAAAACAGATCTACACCACAGGTCTTTAGAGCTCCCAATTTTGGTTGTATTTTAATAGCACCACAGTGTGATGTCTCGGTGTCGCAGTTCTGCCTGTTTTCATGTTTATCCCGAGTCCAGCTCCGTTTCCCAGCCTGTTCCGGTCCTTCTTTTGCTACCTCCCTGTTTTCCCCTGCAGCTGCCATTCATTTCCTAATAAGCCCAGGGTCGCCTATATATCCTCCCTCTGTTCATTCAGTCCTTGCTCTATATTGTTGATCAGTCAAGAGAGACACTCAAGCTCTGGATTTTAACTACTGTCGTTTGCGTTTCTGCAATTGTGAATCTGCATTAATCCCTGTTTGAGGGACCTGTTTCTGAGTTTATTTTCCCAGCCTGTTTCCCATATTGATTCCCCAAATTGGAAGAGATTTTAGTTGATATTAAATAAGATATTCATTCCTCAGTTGTTCATTGCCTAATTTGACATATTAAGAATTACCTGTTTGAAGGACACTGTTGAATTTACTAAGATTTACGTTTGACTGTTCTCTTTGTGTTGCATTTGAGTCCAATTTACCAGCGTGATACTCGGGATCAAGCCCTTCTTCAGACATGGGCTTGACCCTGTGGTGGTATTAAAATAATACAACATTTGTGAGCGCCAAAGAACTGTGGTGTAGATGTATTTTTCCTTAAGTCCTACTCATCCACCGTGCCGCTGTACAAAAGCTACAACTTCGATTAGTGCATTATAGCTACAACTGCCCTCAGCAAACTCATAGAAACGAGGCCAATCCGCGCCTACACCTCCTCCGATCGCTCATTCACAGACCATACAGGCAAGGAGGGTGAAGTGTCTTGCCCAAGGACTCTACTACACGCTTGGAGCTTGGATCGAGCCACTAACCTTACGGGTTTGTGGGCGAACACTGAACCACTGCCACTATGTATTCTATGAGCCCTCATCCAGCTCTCATTGACAGGCACTACTCAGGAGAAAGTGACAGCGACTTCCAATCAACCTCTCGGGGGAACGTATTCATTCATAAATAATGTATCTACTTTATAATACTGGAATTTTTGAATATTTACATAGTTATTCAAAGCTTAATGCACGTTTTTAACACAGCAGTGAAGTTCTTTTAAATATAACCGTGAATGTAAAAACCATAGAAACCCATTTTGCCCTAAATACAGCTTTGCATAACTTTACTGCGGTTTGCCTACGTGTCCCTCGCTCACTTCAGGACCACTCTCTGCACTTAGCAAGCCACCGGCATCCATATTCCATGAGAAAACAAAGTCACAGCGACACACATGCACCGCGGTTTATTAATTCATCGGCTGAGACTAGCTAGCACACCCGCTAGCTCTGCAAACCCACATTTACTATGCAGCGAGCTAACATCTGGAGTGGATCTCAAATAAAACGCGTTTCCCCGGCTGCACCATCCCTTACATGACGATAAGATCCAGTCAGGAGTGGAGGCAAAGAAACATGGAAATACGCAGGAAAAGCAAAACAAACAAACTCAAAGTGTTTTACAAAATGTCTCTCTCTGTGTGCGTTGCTAACATGTGCACACTTGCTACACTGCTAGTTTTCGCTGCTCTTTTTGCGCCTCGGGGTTAAGAGCAGAGCGGCGCTGTACAGTGTGTAAGTTCACCCTATGACCCACCCTTGGGAGATCCACACCATAAAAAATACATATGTCCACGGCCGCTATAGGCTTTCCACACAATCCCCCAGTCCGGCGCTTCCTGCTTCTTCCCACAGTTCCTCAAGAGTAAGAGTCAGAAATACTCAACATTTGCATGAATTAGCACATAAACCGAACAAACCCGGCTGGTGGTGGTGACGTCAGAGGTGTGCGAATAAACGGGCCCTTCGCAAATGTCACAGCTAAAACTTCTTTTTCAGACGCAAAAAAACAAACAGTGAATGATAAGTGATGACCTCATTATGTCGCACTTCACTCTAGTTGTTGAGGTCGTAAGAGTCAGCAAATATGGGCCTTAGATGGAGTAAAAGAGAGAGATCGATATATCGAGCCGATATTTGGACTGTTAAGTGCATCAGCCATCGGTTTTAAATCGCCAATCTTTGTTTTGGTCGATTTGCTGCCTAAAAAATACACAAAGCTTTATTTTAACACTTTAATACCAATAGACAACTGCACTAAATGTGATACACTGTTCTCTTATACGTTGTGATAAAGGGGCTGTGGGTCAGTTTGCAGTAAATTTTAAATTACATAATCAAAATTGTCCCTAATATATCGACCCAAAAATATAATAGCAGAGCTCATCGGCCATCGGTTGCTCTGGATTCTAAACAACAAACAACGTATCGGTCGATCTCTACGGGGTAACGGTTCATCAGTTAAGAAACAAGAACAGTTTCACTATGGCGTTGGTTTTAGAGCAGCGTTTGCCCCTTTTACACGCGCACGTCTTTGGTTAAGTTCATGTCACTTACCCGCCTGATTCCGTAGAGATATAGTTGCTTTTCCGGGAATGTTCCACAGCACAGTATGGCATCTGTCTTACGCTGATTTCATTACAGGTGTTTTTATTGTTCAAAACCCGAACTGGAACTTGGCCGTCTTGGTCGTCTCCGTGAGACGTAAGTTGAAGGCCGTACTGTGGAACGTTGCAGGCAAAGCAATCGCTGGGTTTCAAATGACATCACAACATTCTATAATGTTTAATACAGATGGACGGCAGCTAAAATGAATATTGTTGAAATGCAGTGAGTTCTGGAGTCAAGTCACTAAGAGAAATGATCAGGTTCATCTTTTTGGAGATTTCCTGGCAAAGTACGGTGTAATCAATAGGGAACGCCATCCGTCCGCCATCTGGGAGTATGACATAATCATTCTACAATCTGAAAACCACCAATAGCAACTCCCAAGCAGGTGATCGTGTGTTGGACAACCCAAACATAAAAATCCCTAAATCGTAAATCAGACATACAGTAGAAATTCAAGTCATTTTAATGATCGACTCGTTCAGAACAGCAGTGCAAGTACAAACCCAATTTATGTTGTCGCATCTGGTTAAACTCACAGCCTTTTAATGCCTGAAACTACAAACTTGTATCTCTATTCCCATGATTCATTTCAGTTTGGATTTACTGTACATTGGATGCTGTCTTTAAACTGGCCTGTCACGATAACACATTTTGAAGTGCGATATATTGTTGAACTAAACATAGACGATAAACAGCGATTTCGAAACCAGACCATGACGCATAATTATTCCCCAAAAAGTTTTCTAAATGTACAAAATGA
>KN483430.1:28630-40823 GCA_000787095.1 Periophthalmodon schlosseri | reverse complement strand
TTGTTTGTGTCTGTAATGAGTCATAGAAGTGATTTATTCAACCTTCAGCACATATCTTTTTATAGTACAGAAAAACAACCAAAAAACTTTCGCAATACTACAAAGAAAATGTCCCCATGATAAATCTTGACCCCCAAAAAATGTCGTTCCATCTGTCACGTGCTGAACGCTAAGTCCGTATAGTGATTACTGCGCCTTTTTATGCAAACTTGAAAGGCAGACATCTTCAGAACTCTTTATTTTGTAAGACAATCGGCTCAATCAAAACATACCTGGAGTTGTTTTGTTTCATTCACACATCTTTGAGTAATCCTTTATAATTAGTCTGTCTACATCTCCAAAGCTCAAAATGCTCAGTTCCAGCTTGTGATGTCTTGAAGCGGTAGATTTCAAGTTAACAGCTACATTTTTATTTTTTTTTTACCTTTTTGTTCAGTAGAGATTGGCAATTGCAGGGCTGAAATGATCCAAATGATTCTAGTGAAGGTGTGTGTGGAGTTTAAAAACACAGCAGAGAACTTCCTGTATTACCACATGACATTGGAGTTTAAAAACACAGTGGAGCGCTTCCTGTGTTACCACATGACATCACAAGATGGAACAGAGTGTTTTCTGTTTGAGCGAAGAACTCGGCTTAAATATGCAGGATTTGCGTGTTAAACATGAATGAAACAAAACACAACTCCAGATCTGTTTGTGACGAGGAAACGTTATAACATAGATCAGAAAACGGCGTAATACGGCCCCCTTTTAATGTCGCTTTGACTGAACTTTTCCACATATGGCCAAATGACCTTTTGACCTCAGCTTTACACCACACTGCCTCCTCCATTTTGCTGCAGACTTTTGTACAGAACAGTTGAACAGGTTTTGTCAGGCTCTTCCCCGTCTCTCTGCCTTTTAATCTTCTGTTCCTCCACATCAGCAATTTTCTTTATTTCTGCCGAGCTGGTCCCACGCTGAGACAAGGCGGCTTCTGAAGAGTTGAGTTCAATAAGCCTTTTTAAAGCGCACACGAGCGTTCCCCACTGTCTGTGCACCCGGCAAAAGTTTAAATCAACCGGTCAAAAATAGCCAGCGTTCGGGATGGGAGAACGGTTACTTTTAGTGGGGGTGTGCTGTGGTATCAGACAAAATATAGAAGTAAGAATACGCTGTAAATGTTTTGGCAGTAGCAGGTTTTAAGACAGAAAACGAATCACTTTCATTTCTGTAATTTTGTGCGTTATTCAATTAATACTCAGGGATACCATTGTAGCCACAGTTGCCCTGAGGCAGACTGACGAAAAAGAGGCTACCAATCTGCGCAATGTCAATCTCTGCGACCGCCACAATCGTTCATACAAAGGGAAGGTGGATGAAGTCAAATGAAGCTCATCGAGGCTAAAGCAGCTATAGCGGCGAATTTGGAGCCGAGTTTCATATTTGGGATTCTGACCGCGAGTATCATAGCAACCAAAGAGCCAATCCGGAGCGAGGCTGTTGAGGGTAACGCCCCTTCCCGCCCGCACCGCTGGTTTAGTGTGGAGTGGACGCTTAGCAACGGATTTGATTGACAGTGTTGCTAACGCTAGCGGGAGTGACCTCGGGGAAAGATGCTTGATTTGTCTGTTGTTAATGTTCATATCTTGATTTTACAGACACAATAGCGAAATAAAAACACCAGGATCATGTAGAGCGGGTTAATGCGAACATTTTAAGACCAAATGCTGAGCCTGACAGCAGCAGTTACAGAAAAAAGGGTGACATTTTTTCTGTAGAAAGTAAATTCGCACCCATGCTCACTTCTGATTTGGAACGCGGCGGCCAGCAGGTTAGCTATGTCCATTTATATATACGGTCTATGCTCAGGACACAACAGCAGTACGCACTAGAGCCACTGCTGCCCCGCCACTCATTCCCTTGAGGATTATATTAATGCCGTCATTTTCTGCAAATTCTTCCACACGATTTGGAAAAGTCACAAGAAAACGCCAAATTGATTCTTAAGCATTTAAACTATAGCGTCCCTGCTCCAATCACTGAACCTATTATTACGTTCAGCTCTAAGTGATATAATCTGAATAACATTTTTCACTTTCACAGTTTGAGGACAGGTTTACTACATTTGTAACTTTCCATATAGTCTAATGGTACTATTTCTGCTCACTAGGCCTGTCACAATGACACATTTTGAAGTGATATATTGACAAACGATAATATTGAAACCAAATCATGGAGCAAAATTATCCCCAAAAAGTGTTCTAAATGTACAAAATTGTAAAAATATATGAACTGCAATAGATGAATAACAGAAGGCAACACTTAAGTAGTTAGTTTGTGTCTATAATGAGTCATAGAGGTTCATAATACAGAGAATTAACCACCTATTTCCCACTAGCATCACAACGGTAAACGGTCACATTTTTATATTGCGCTTTTCCACGTTCTCCAACGTTGTATTTTTGTTTTTTTGATGTCGAGAGCGGGATTCGAACCGCCAACCTTCAGATCAGTAGACAAACACCATATAAATCATTCCAGGTTTCTAGGATTTCCACACCAACTGTAGAACGCATTTTGTTCTCAGCAGCATTTTAAAAATAAAATGGCAAAATACCAATAATTGTAGTAACTTTCTTTGTAAATAGTCTGTAGTCAACATATTTCAAACCTCGTCAAAAATACAATAGAAATAACTGACTAATTTTAAAAGTATTGTTCCATGTGTTATATAAGATATAGATCAGTGGTGCCCAATACGTCGACCGCGATCTACCGGTCAATCGCAAAGGTCGTACGAGTAGATCGCAAGACATTCCCCCAAAAAATAGCCGCCAGGCAAATGTGGCAAAACAAAATCAAGCTATCGAGTTACCCAATTAGCTCCAATTTATTTCTTCTATCTAAACTTAAAGGGTATAAAATGAGTGGAGGGGCTGGACCGAGTAAGAAGCCAAAAACCTACCACTTTCATACGGAATGGGAGGAGGACTTTTTTTTTTCAATGTCATATTCAAAGTGCGTTTGCCTCATCTGCCAGTGCACCGTTGCTATTCCGAAGAAGGGAAATGTGGAGCGGCATTTTCGGACAATTCACAAAAGCTACGACACTGACTTACTCCCAGAGGAAAAGTCCCCCAACGCGAGGAAGTGCGCTACCTCCTTGACTGCATTATTCAGCTCCACTTATTTATGCGAGTCGGCCTTTTCCCACGTGATTATTAAGTCCAAATACCCTTCCACCTTGACTGATGATCATTCGGAAGTGTGTTTGAGGCCATCAGCGGCTGTTCTCCGGACTCTGGATCCCTGGCTGATTCCATTCAGTGCCAGTCATCAGAGTGAGGTCATGGCAAAAATGTACGTTTCATTCACGTTCAGTATAAATAAATTAAAAAAGATGTTTAGCATTTTTATAGTAGGTGGTAGATCTTTTTGACTTTTAGATCCCATGCTGAAAAAGTGTGGGCTCCCCTGATATAGATGGTATTTATAGCGGCTGCTCATATACAACAACACGCGCTGTAAACTTGTTCCTGTGTTGAAAGAGAACACAGAGCCTTAACAGCTAAGAGAGTAAGGGGAAGATTAGTCACGCTGGCATCATAAAAACCCATGCTTGGAAAAAAATTGGCCCACTCGTTTGATTAAATTACAAACGAACCAGCTCACTACTGCACTGACTACAGCTGTCAGATCCTAAAAGACCCATTGAAACACGAGGAAAAAACATGTTGTTGAAGTCCCAGCTGTTCACAATGGCACTGGCGCACTTGAGTCCAGCGGCTTACTCACGCTCTCTAATTAGTGCTGATGCGTCGTGGTAAAAGGGCAAAGCTGTCTGCGTGCTTTTGGGCATGACACTCCAGTGATAACCTTACCGTCATGTGAAAGAGGAGCCAAGGCGGAGGAAGGGGGGGGGGGCGCACAGACGGCACAACGGCACTTGTAAGTGAATGAGTTATCGCGGACATTGAGTCAGGCCAATCCGTCCAATCCACTTGATTTTATGTAGCACTAAATAGTTTACAGATTAAAAAAAATAATGAAAATATAAAATAAAGCTCTATATAACTCCACTAGTCCTCATTAAGACAATACGAGTACAATCAAATAAAAACAAAAATACCAGTACAAAAAAGGATCCGACATCAGTGGCTCAGTTGGTAGAGCGTTTGTCCACTGATCCGAATCTTGGCGGCTCGAATCTCGCTTTCAACATAAACATCATTGGTTGAAATGATTTTATATGATGTTTGTCTACCGATCTGAAGGTTGGCGGTTCGAATCCCGCTCTCGACATCAAAAACAAACAAAAATACAAGTTGGTTGAGGCGGACAGATCCGCTGACCCACAGGTCGGCGTTGCCATTCCAGCTCCCACTGATGAACGCTGTCGTTGCGTCCTTGGGCAAGACGCATAACCCACCTCGCCCGGTGTCTGTGTATATTGGTGTATGAATGTGCGTGTGAATGGGTGAGCGAGTTTCGTGAAGGTGTAAAAGCGCTAGATAAAAATGTGACCACAGAGGACAACACACCTCACGCGATGTCAAAAGCCAGAGAATAAAAGTGGGTCTTAAAACACCACTGTGGGAGCTGTTTGTGATGTGATTCTGCCCCCCCCTCCCACGTCCAATGAACAGATGTACCGCCTCTAAATACACTTCCATTTTTCCCTTTATGTTGCGTTCAAGGCCACGAGGGGTCTCTCGTATATAATCATATAAACAGTTTTACTTTGTAGCAGTTTTTTCATGTTTAGTGTGATAAAAATAGTGGTCCATCCTCTTTGACCAATTCAACTCAGCAACATTCTCATTTAAATCTGTCAGAGATATTAAATGGAAGGTTGTTCATTGGATTAGTTTTATTTTTATAATTTCTCATTCACGCTTAATTCATCACATGGTAAATGGTCACATTTTTATATAGCGCTTTTCCACCTTCAAAGCGTTTTACATCAAGGAACCACTCACCCATTCATCCACCGGTGGACGCAGACACTGGAGGCGAGGTGGGTTAAGTGTCTTGCCCAAGGACACAACGATGGCAGTCGTCTGTGGGAGCCGGATTCGCACCGTCAACCTGTGGGTCAGCGGATCTGACCGCTCAACCAATGACGTTTATGTCGAGACCGGGATTCGAACCGCCAGCCTTCGGATAATTGGATCTGACACTCGCCCACATCAACTTACCTGCAAATCGACTGAGCGTCCAATTATAAATTACAACTTTCCAGGACTTTTTTCCTAATTCCTCATTCCCAGTTGCTTGGAACACACCACTGTAGAAACTTTAAAATGAAGATGACCATGGTGGAAATGTGCTTGACTATCAATACGAACCATTATTTGTGAACTCTACCGAAATATGCCAAAAAACCTTCAGTATCTTGACTCTTGACATGCTGAATATGGAATTTACTTCACTACTAGAGGCAGGTTCAAGGTTGCAATGTAAAATGGAAGTAAAGTCATAATGTGTGTAAAAGGTTGCTTCTTCATCCAGCCTAACACTTGCTGATAACGATTCTGCCATTCTATTGGTCAGAACCCTCGCATTGTTCAGTATTGCCGGGGGCAGTACAAGATGGATTTGAGTGACTCGGTGCTCTCATAAATCCTGTGTGAATCCTGTATCTGCCCACAGTTAGCCTTCAGAAGCACCTCCGTGAATCATCTATTCTCATCTTGTTTCAAACTAGGTGTGAAGGAACTTTAAGAACAGCCAAGACACCCTTTTGTAAAAACTTAGGTAACTTTATTTATACCTGCAGGTAGAACGGGTTTGCAGCTGGAGTTGGCTTCCATACAAACATGTCCGTATTTGTTATTTTCCTATGATTTTAAGTTATTGACTTAAAATCATAGGAAATGTGAAAATGCCCCACGGTGCTGATCAAAACATGATGAAGCAACAAAAAGAACCCATGAGCCTGTGTCTGAATGTCCACATTATTCCCAACAGGGGGCACTGTTCAGGGGTCACGCCATTTTTAGCGGTATCCGAATGACCAATCGGTGAAAAAAGTAGTGCACTCAAAATTTCCCACAATGCAGCCTGAAAAGTAGTGTGCATCAGTGGTCACTAGATTGTTCTATGTAGACCACAATGCATTACGAGAGTTGGAAAAACAACGGACGGCGACAGGTCTGTAACTGGACACAACACGACGGAATGAAGCAGATGGAAGCGCTGCTTTATCACTGTTGATCCTAATTTTGAATAAATAACTCTTGAATAAACCGTTGCTGTATAAAGTCGCTAGCGTTAGCCGCTTACCTTAGCTCGAGCTGTTAACAGAGCGTTAATTTCCACATTTCCGATTTAAAAAAAAATTTATAATCCAATGCGTTTACGTGAGATCCATCTTGACGAAAACGTGCATCGTTATTAGTCCATAAAGACTTGTGCCAGTCCAATCTGATCATTATTTATTACAGAACAAAATCGAGTTTTATCAGAGTTTAGTGGAGTTTTTTTAACCCAGACGGCAGAGTCACGTGACCAGAATGTAATGAGCTGTGTGTCGGAATCGCTCTGTGAATCACTATAGAGTCTGCTAAAGAGTGTGGGGCTGTGCAGTGAATGAGGGGGGACATTCGGACACAGCCCAAAACATTGACTAAAACATGTCAGTAAAATAATTAAAGTGCAGTTAAGGTGCTGCTGGATCAAAGCTGTTTTTAAAGTGCTTAGTTTGATTTCTTGGGAGCAGAGACACTTTGCCCTGACGGGAGGAGCCGAAGGTCACTGTGCAAAGGGTGCGATGCGTCAGTTAAATCATAGGTCTAGGTGTGGGAATTTCAACTATGTATTTAAACTGTCACAGTAACTCATTTTGAAGCACGACACATTGCTACAAAGCTACAGAATATAACGATAAACGATAATGGTAAACAGTCGCATTTTTATGTAGCGCTTCTCCACCTTCAAGGCACTCAAAGCGCTTCACATCAAAAAAACACTCACCCATTCACACACCAGTGTACACAGATACTGGGGGCGAGGTGGGTTAAGTGTCTTGCCCAAGGACACAACGATAGCATTCAACTGTGGGAGCTGGAGTCGCACCGCCAACCTGTGGGTGAGTGGATCTGACTGCCCACTGATCGAAAGGTTAGCGATTTGAATCCTGCTCTTGACCTAAACGTCATTGGTAAAGCAAACGCTCTACCAACTGAGCCACTTTATGAATCCTTTATGCCACCGTCACAAAGAAAAATAATCCCAGTAAACACATTTTAAAATATACTGTATCATTAAAAAGCCTGAGCTGCAACGAATAAACAGCAGAATGAACTGATAATTAGCCAAAGCCAAATACAGCTCAAATCTTACCTTATTACATAAAAATGGAAAAAAATCTCCCCACTATTGCAAAGAAAAAGTACCTACTAAAAATATATCGTTCTACTTATCGTGACGGGCCTTTCCACACCCGCAACTGACGCTTCTGAAACCCAAAGTATACGCGTACGATTTCACCTGTGATCGCCTCAAAGCAAATAATAATAAAATGAAGCAATCAATAGAAATTATGGAAAGAATGTTTTGATGTAATGAGAAAAAGAAAGGCTCGACTCGGGGACAGAGAGGTGGAGGAGAGAGGGGGAACATGTACAGACCAGCCGCCCAGGGAAAATTGAGTGAATGGTAGTGCTACGCTCCAAGATTCTCAATAGGGACACAGACAAAGTAGATTGATTTTGTATCAGCTTCTAAGTAGAAATTCGTCCACGGAGATGGAGCCAGGCAGGCCGATAATACGTACTCAAAATGTAACCGCATAAGTAATTTGAGTAGTATTGGTTGAGGGAAGTCAATTTTATGTTCTTTCAGGACTGTATAATGTAGCGAGGAGGGCTGTGAAATGTGAAGGGGTCTAGAGCTCTTTATGGCGTCGCAGTGTCGAGGATGTAGTCGTTTCCAGACTGAGATTCTGGGTTTCGGGCAAAAAGACTCGAAACAAAGTAAATCGCGCAACTAATTACTAAAGCCGTATTCGTATGGGATTAGTATTACCTCAGGACGTCTGTAAAACTGAAATTGCCCCATGAACGTTTTATGTGTGCATTTGTTCAGGGTAAAACATGTCATTGTCTTGTTTCGGTGTCTTTATCCATAAAAACAGGTAGATTACTGACCTTTTCATTCATCATGTCGCCAACTCTGCTTTTATTGCACTGTAGCGTCACCACAGACTGTATAAAGAAGTGGACTAAGTGAGTGTGACGTCGCCCGCAGCGTTCGGCTCCGGTCAAATGAAGCTCGTCGAGGCCGGAGCGGTTATAGGGGCCGATTTGGAAACGAGCTCCATATTTGGAATTCCGACCGCGAGTATCATAGCAACCAACGAGGCAATACGAAGCGAGGCTGTTGAAGGTAACGCCCCTTCCCGCCCGCACCGCTGGTTTAGCAGGGAGCGAGCGCTTAGCAACACTCCTGCTAACGCTAGTCAGAGTGACTTCGGGGAAAGAAGCCACCTGATTTGTCTGTTATTAACGTTCATATCTCGATTTACGGACAAAATGGCTAATAAAAACACCCAGGATCATGTAGAGCATTTTAAGACCAAAATGACGAGTCTGACAGCAGCAGTTAGAGAGACGAGGGACAGTTTTTCAATGTAAAGTGAATTGGAGCCAGAAGCGCGCCCATGCTCACTTCTTATTTGGAACGCGGTGGCTAGCAGGTTAGCTATGTCCATTTATATATACACCATCTATGAGCATCACACGTTGTCGTTTTTTACCGTGTTGATGAGATCGGCCGTCAGAATGACCTCCACACGGTCATGCTCCTTATGAAACTCTGGATGGAGGACTGTGTCAGCGTGAACGGATTAACAAACACCTGAACTTTTCCAAAGAGGCTCCGTGCTGCTGGTCCTCGGTTGCCACGACAACGGGATTGTACTTCCAGGTCACGTCTTTACCACAGTTTGTTTTATGTTTGTTTTTTGTTTTTTTCTACAACTAAAAAGTAAAAAAAACAAATAACTGGATTAGTTTATGGTCTGTTTGTTTGGTCTGTATGGTCTAATATGATTAATTTCGTTAATATCTGGACCTAAAATGGGCCGTAGAGACATGTTGAATCGCTATTAGGAAAACAGGCCAATTTACAGACATGAGACTTCACATGGGACTAGAAACACAGATGATGCTTGTATTATTATTACAATTTACCAAAGGTCCATAGATAAAACTATTCCCGTGCAAAAATAAGGCTTAAGAAAAATATCAAGACCCACATACACCAAGCCCCGGGTAAATTACAAAAGCCAGACATACAGTTGCCAGTGAAGAGTCAGGACTTAAGTTCAGAGGTAAAAAACACTGGAGTCCACTTGGATCCACTAACTCCCAGTTCAGACTGTGGTTGGGTCCATCCAGGTACAGTGGAGGAGGTGCAGTGTGACGGACTCCGCGCTCAATGATCCGCAAACGCTCTGCTCGCTCTGATGTCGGAGCAGATGGCAGCGGGAAGGCCAGTCCAGAACGCATCCATCTTTTACCATTCGTTTAGCTGGACAGTCCATAGGTGTGTGTGTGTGTGTGTGTGTGTGTGTGCGTAGCTTTTGCAGAGGTGACACTGAGGAGATTGAGACTTTTAGGTGCACACAGTCCTGGGGTAGACTCAGCAATCTCACTCATACACCACATTCACCTTGAGATTCATGTCTTGCTCAAGGACACAACTACAGGGTCGTTGGCGCGAGGATTGAAATTTCACTCCACTGAGCCACATTAGACTGGCTCATTATTGAAATAAAGTAAATGGCACGGAACTAACCGGTCAAATCTTTACAACTGCATATTGTTGCCTTTCAGGTATCAGGGAGTGCACCAACCAGAAGGTCTGAGGATCGATTCCCGTTTGAACCAGTGCAGTACGGGCAAGACACTTAGCCCACTTTGCCCGTGAATGTGTGTAGGGACGCACCGATCCAGCTTTCGGTTCTGATACCGATTCCGATACTATGACCTTAAGTGTGTGCTGATGTTAACCAATACCAGTGCAGAGACTCACAACACCTTTTTTTTTCCCTTAAAACAAAAATAAAATAAGACAAAACAGATACAAATGTGTTATGTAGCTGTTATTTATTCCTCAAGTAACTACAGAACAACGTGTAAATACATTCAAACATTATGCGACTTTATGGACCAACCACGACCAGGAAATTACATTAAAGTATATGTCCAACCACGATATTTGGAAGCCGATATCAGATTCAGCAAATTTTTCAGTATTTGCGCCAATCCTTAGTGTTGTGTGCTTCAGTGGTTAGTGGTGGTTGGAGGGGCCGACGGCGCAGATCGGTAGTTTCAATTCCGTCAGTCTACCCCAAGGCAGCTGAGGCTACAGAAGCAGCATAGTGTGCGATGTAAAGCATGTCTGAGTGTCCACAAAAGCACTATATAAATCAAAAGCGTTGTTATTGAGCTTACAAAGGTCAAGAGCCAATCACCCACTCAGACGTCAACACCAAAGTCTGCAAGTCCTTTTAACAAAAAAAAAAAAAACAACAACTGTGAAGCAACAATTCAAAAGCACAAAACAAAGACCCTGATGACGTTTAAAGGCAGGTCGCCAATACAAATGGTAATGAATCATTTTAAAAACAATATGTCAAGACGTAAACACACTTTTCAACAGCACAAAGAGGTTTTGATTGATAAGTTTCATATCGTTGCTTTAAAAAAATCAACATGCACAAATCCATGACTGTGTTGGGCGTCCAGGCCGACAAAAGATCCGCACCCACTGCACCTAAAACAATCTTTACCAATGGTCCAGACTTGCACCAATCCATAAGGGGTTAGATTACAACTTTTTAGACTTTTTTGAACCACAAACAAATTGATAGTCTCTCTCTCAAATACGACAAATCTAATAAAAACATAAAATCCAACTTGAAATGTGCACAATGTAACTTTTCTGGTTGGTCCGCCACCTGCTCGTCCCATGAGGATGTTATTGCTTCACCTTGAATGTTTCAGACTATGGCATTAAACGTATAGATTTCACATTTATTCACTTGCAGTTGTTTTTTATTGGTCAAAAATACCTCAAAAACCTGTATTCTTACAGTAAGCGGGGTCGCCTCTCTACAGATCTGACCTGTAACTTGGTCAGGTGGCGACATATGCTATACATACATGTAGGCAAAGCAACAAAAGTTTTATTGATACTTTACAGCTGATGTCATCAACATTCTCTGGGGCTGTAATGCTAACTATAGGCACTGCTCTGTCTGAAGCTCTGTTACTGAAGTTAGATTTTAATCTGAGCTTTACTTTAACACAATCTGACCAGAAGGAACTGACTTAGTTGGAACTACAAGAGGTGAGCTGATTTGTGCGGTTAAACAAGTCCCTCTCATTAGTCGGTAGCTAGCATTCGCCAACAGTTTTTCAGTTAGTCAGTCTCACTTTTTTGTTATAAAATCAAACTCCTAAACAGGCCCATGAACGTGGTCCTGTTGATCCATTTTGTATTTTTTCTTGAGCTTTTCACACAATCTAAAATCGTTTTTGGCTGTGTTTGCTAATGTGTGCATTGTGTCACCATGGTAACTGCTGAACATGCCACCCTACACATCCGTGTAGAAACACCCCCAACCTGATGTCACCGCAAAGTATCAATAAGCAGATGGCGTACGCGCTTCTTCAGAAAAGTTACAAATTGAACCTTTATCCCTTTAAAGACTGAGCACATTATAGACCATTATAGCTCGCCTAGACTTTTTTTTTTCTTTTTTTAGCCATAACAATCACGTTAAAGGAGGTATCAGCGTGTTCTTTTGCCTTTTATTCACACAACTACCTCTATTTTACATATCCATCCTTATTTTTCCTTTGATGTGTAATACCAGTCTAAGTAGAAGAAAAATTATAAAAATGAAAGCCTTTGAAAACACGTCCAAAATGTCGATAAACTGATACTTCCACTACTAATGCGAGCGTCCCCAGAGCGACGCCTCGGCACCGACTGGAAGGATCCCGGCGACACCTGCGCTCTGATTGGTCGTCTTCGAGGGACAACGTAAGCGCATTACCGTAATGACAGTGACATATTTAAAGAGCCCTGTGCCTCTGCTTTGAGATGCCGTTTGAATTTAAATGAGAGCACGATTGGTTGCGGAGTTACGGTAACGGAAAGTCCGCAACCGCGAATCTATCGGCGGGGGGAGGAACCC
>KN483430.1:6922-21078 GCA_000787095.1 Periophthalmodon schlosseri | reverse complement strand
AGGTATGAAAACAAACTGAACAGATTATTTTTTCAGACCAAGGTTTAAATAAGTGATTGGAAAACCAGATGAACCTCATTGAACTAATATTGGTTTAGTTAAAGTACCGGACCCTTTTTTGCTGAGAATTGTAAGATTGTGGCACTGCCTTGATGACACAGCATTCAAGTCCTCTTCAGAGCACTTTATCTGAGCAGAAACTCTTACTCTTAGTCGTTGTTATGCTGAATTTATCCCTAGAGAAATGATTTGAAAGTCCAACTCGTAAATAATGGCCGAATGTTACTTTATAAGCTCTCCGCTAAGCAATTTGCCCATATTCCATCTACCCTACCCATGAAAAAGACGTTATATTGGCAAAACTTCCATATTTAGCCAAGTCAATCCCTATAATCCGACGGCGCTAGCGTTTGAGCCGACTACTGCTGTTTCTCTGAGGCTAAAATAAGTGACTCAACAACAAAATGGTGCTGTTTTATAAGAAAATAGGTGCCATTGTGTGATAATGTGAATTTCTCTGCGGCGTCTTCCTGTCTTGTCTTTACATATTAAACAGTACATTTGCAGTTATTGAGCAAAGGTGCCAATTCACATGATTGAGCCACACGCTTCAGTCAAACACCAAAGCACAAGCCGTTCAGAATGCTTATCTCTATCTTGTGTACAATAGCAGTGTGGTTCTTATCGTAGTGGGAAAACATCAGGGGATCTGACAGGAACACAGCGCCAACAGTACCATCTTGTAAATGAAAGGAGGATGCACGTTTGTGTGTTGTTGTCGTCCACGCTCCTCACACCCCGCCCCGTTGACCGATTACAGTTCAACACTTTGACCACCACCCACCAAATGGACGTTGGAGCTCTTTTCCCAGCTTGTCTTCTTAAAGCTACACGTTTTTAAAGGGAACTGGGTGTCATCTGCAGCCAACAGAGATGTAAGGTAAGCTTTTTAGTCTGGTTTGAATCCCCTGAGGATACGTTCCGGCTGTTTGCTGTCCTCATACAAAGACTTAGGAGCAAAGCTTGTTCATATACACAAAACACTTTTTTCTGATGCAACTGGTTCCAGCTCAGAGTCACCTTCAGCTAATTCCAGATTCCGTTACCTCCAAACGTGCCCCAAATGCCCCAAAATAGTGTTTTAAAAGCTTAGAAACTAGCTGCATAGCCTACCTTAAAAAAGGAATTTAAGGACGACACTAATAGTCAATGTCTTCAGTAAAAAAATAGTGTAAGTATCTCACATTTTGACATGCATGTTGTAATATTTATGTGAAATTAATATCGTACCAAGTTAAATTCATTTGTATTCACTATTTTAGGGGTTCAATATGAAATCGTGGTCAAAGCACTTTGGTATTTTTATTTTTGCAACAATAAGCACTATCACCCATGTACCCACCTGCGTAATGACATTTGAACAACTCTACAGGCACATAAACATCACTGTTGATCCACTGACCCACAGGTTGGCGGTGCGATTCTAGCTCCCACAGATTAATGCTGTAGTTGTGGGCAAGACACTGCGACACTGGTGGTTAATGCTGTAGTTGTGGGCAAGACACTGCGTACACTGGTGTATGAATGTGTGTGTGAATGGGTGAGTGGTTCCTTGATGTAAAGAACTTTGAGTGTCTTGAAGGTGGAAAAGCACTACATAAAAATGTGACCATTTACAGCACGGGATCAGAAGTAGGTACAATATTGGCCCAAAATCTATATTCCAACCTCAAAAACCTAATGCTGGAGTTTGTGTTCTGACATTTATGGAATGGTTATTCAAAGTTTAAAGCCACCTGGAACACAGTACGATCCAGCACTATCATCTGATCCCAACCGTTTGCACCTGGACCATATGTACTATCACACATAATCACTTTATTCCCAGAGCTGGGCTAAACCTGACTGACAAGCTTATTCATTTTTCCTTTCGGCGGCAGAAAAACCCCAAGCAGATGAAAAGGCCAAAAGATCTCCGGAGAATTTCCAAAGCTGGGAGACCGTCAAATAATTCAGTTCGCATGTGACAAATCCGGTCCAGTGACAAGCCTCGGCGATGACAATGAGCGGAAATACATGTGTGTGGGGATCTATACAGCCCACACCTGTATCCACGGAGTGACTGGTCTGTGCATACATCAATGGATTATGGAAAACACTGGATTATAGTCCCCTCGTCTAGAAGAAGATCCATAATCTTCAGAGGCCGAGTCAAGGAGAGGACAGTCACTTGGAATTTTGCAGACAATCGGGAAGTATGGTAGAAGCTAATCTTAATCATAGCTTTCAGAAAGTTTGCCAAGAAGAATCTTAGAATTGCTCATGGCTTCCGATAAGCCCTGTGACATTTTCTCCCAAATAAATAGTTGTTGTTGAAGTGAATATCGACATATTTCACCAATTAATAAAACCATGTAGGCAGGGGCGGTGCCAGGAGGGGGGCTTGAGGGGGCACTAGCCTCCCCTAGAATGGTCAATGCACCCCCATAGCTCCCCCAAAGATTTTTGCTCCACTTTCATAGCACATCCAGTCTTGACTAAAAATGTTGTTCAAAATGAGACTCCGATAAAAAAGAACACCACATTAGGTTTAATAAATCACTACAGGGGCTAACTACATTTAAACTGGTTTAAAACAGCAAAGCAAACATGGTAGAGGAAGGGGGTACGCTCCGTTGTTAAAAGGCTCTAAATGAACATGTTAAGTGAACACACACATTGAAGACCTTAGCCCCCCCTTAGCTCCTCCAACCAAAAATGTCTGGCGCCGCCCCTGCATGTAGGCATAGTTGTTTAGTCTGATTCAAACTGCTGTGAAGGCAAAATACTCAACAACCCCAGGTTTCAAAAGAAATAGTCACTTCCGACCCGACCATACTAAGTAATGTATGCAAAAAAGAGTAGACTGGACTTCCCTCGGATTCAGAACACACACTTCTTCAATACTTTATAAAGATGTGAGTCTGGTCACCGCTGAATCTCCCTGTTGTTAAAAGGGCGTGATTGACAGGTGGATTAGCCAATCAGGGACACGCGTGGTCCGTCCGAATCAGAAAAAAAATATCAAAGTGGGTTGAAAAACATGGCGGATTTCTGCAGAATCAATGTGCGAAGCCTAAATTTTGTTAATCTGAGGTGAGATAAATGCGATTTTATTTGTAAATCATAGGTGACCAATGAGCTCCTTCGTTTCAACATGTGTCACTGAAAAAAAACCAAACGGATCCGATTGGACGATCACGTTTGACCGGGCTTGAGACGCAACGGAGGACGTGTCAGACTTGACAGCTCACATTGGTAATTTTATTGTGTCTTGCTGTAAAATAAAAGAACATATGCTGGGCTAAAATTAGAGGCATCTTAAATATCAAGCATAATGGAAAACAAAGGCGCAAGGAAAGGTCTGATTTAGATAAAGCTTTATTATACATGAGTCTTGAGTAAATAGCTATTCACATTTCTGTGGGAACATATGTCCAAAACCACAACTACAAACACATAATGGTGCCTAAAAATACTCTGACGCAAAATGTCACATCTTGTATCCTTGAAAATCTAATAAACATCTACAGACAAAGCAAAGAACAGAACAAACCAACATGTACAACAATCATTTCAAACCCTCCCGTGTCTTTCAGCCTGGGTCACCCTCAGACCCAGCTGTTATGATGTCAACACAACAATGACCTTCCTTTGGATCAGACCTCCCACAAAACACCGCAAAGACTTGACATTCCCACCTGCCCCCCACATCTGGAGACAGGCAATACTGGTTTATGAAAAAATGAAGAAAAAATCTAAAAAATGTATCTACAAATAAAAAAAAAATTATAAAATAAGGATAAGCAGATAGTAACAAGTCTCAAAAATACATTTCAACACATTTCATTTTAAGAACATTACACATTTAGTCTTTAATTACTTCTCAACACTTCCCAAGTAAATACATGTACTGAAAATACTTTCCTAAAATAAAAGAATACATGGCAGTACTTGATCATGCAGTTCTGGCTTTGAACTACGCAGTTTTAGTGGGAAATATCGTGCAATGACAACAAACAGTTCAACAAAAATGAAGCTGTTTGAATACTTTTACACCGAGTTGCATTATATTATAGTGAAAAAAACTTGACATAGAATTACAGAGTGTTCAGAATACAGTACTCATTACAAAATACTTTTTAACGCAGGTATTCAGTTTTCTGTAACTAAATACATTTTCAAAGTGCTCTTCCCATCAGGAGCGTCGAACGGGGGGTTAAAGGGTATTGTTTACCCAGGGGCCCAGTGCAGGGAGGGGCCCCTTACAAAATCTGTAATATGCATTTTTCATAAGACAATATCTAGTGCAGGCCCCCCCTAGATGGTTTTTACCTAGGGCCCAGAATTTGTTGTAACGCCCCTGCTTCCCATCACTGTACTTGTATTTAACCTGAATTTTTTCAGGTTAAATACAAAATGGTGGCTATAAAAAAAACATGATTAACAAAGCACTAAAGTTATATAATCAAAATATTGTGATGCATCGAGCAAAGGATCATGGTCTTTGTAGTTCTAATTCATTCAGACATAGATGGATACGCAAAAAGTTATAAGTTATAAAGCACTTGTATCTTATTTCATAACAGAATATAACATAATATATAACAGAAAGTTTCACCAAAGGAAATGGAAATATTTTAAAAAGAAAAGTATACGTCCAAAATAATGCAAAAAATATTGTGATAATGTCGTGATAATATCGTATCATGAGATTCGTATATCGCGACATCCCTATGTAACCTCCAGTTCAAACTCTTGCCCAGCCCAAACCGCCACCTCCATGAAGCTCACCCAAACTCATGTTGTTCTTGGGATCAGCACTGGGGGAGCTGATAAATCCACACCATTTGACTTCTGCCAGACGCGCAAGCGCTACATCTCCATCTGTCTGACTGCTGCCTGTTGCCCTCTTTCAATTACCCAGCATGCATCATTCCTCTAACGAACAGACCGGGGCGAGGGTTACGGCAAACAGATGGAACGAGACCAAATCGCGAGGTAGTGGAGCCGAGGACGAGTTTGGGTTTGAAGGTTAGATCGTTAAGAATTAGCGACGCCAGTCCAGTACCAAAAGGCAAGTCGGAATTTGAGAATGTTCTTTTCATATTGCGTTCCCCGCCGCTTTGACGCCCTCTGCCTCTGCACAGCCCTGAGTGTTTTCAGATCACACACCAGGCCCCCACAGGGTTCAAGGCTAAGCGCCGCACAGACTACATAACAATACGACTATATCACAATGTATTTTAAGGAAGCTGAAAAACACAAAGACGGGGCGGCAGTACCTCAGTCGGAGTCGCCCCTCAGATCCGAAGGTTAGCGCCTCCAAAACCAGCTTTCGACGTAAACATCACCGACCCACGGATTGGCGGCGTGATTTCGGCTCCCGCGGATGAATACTGTTGTGTCCTCGGGCAAGGCGCTTAACCCACCTCGCCCCCAGTGCCTGCGTACGCCGGCGTATGAACGTGTGCGCGGATGGGTGAGCGGTTCCTTGATGTAAAGCGCCTCGAGTGCCTTGAAGGTGGAAAAGCGCTATACAAAAATGCGACCATTTACCAAAAAGATGTTTCAAGGCTCAACCCCAGCCGTCCCAGAATCCAATTTAGTCTTTTTTGTATTGGATCATAGACTGCAAAATGTTTTCTGAATGACCAAATCATAGCTTTACGACCACATTTAAAGGGGCACTATGTAATTTTTGCCGCCTGCTTTTTTATGGAGGTGTCTGGATTGCCGTGCCTGGATCGTTCCAATATATGGCATTAAAGCAGATCTATAATGCAAAATTGACTTTTCAGAGCTTTTAAAAATGTTATAGTCGTTTTCTTCTCATTGACCCTCTGAAGTTGTATTTGGAGTGATTCATGGTTGAGTAAATTTTTAATCGATTATTTCTCCACCGGGACACGCCCACTGTGACGTACGCACTTCCTCCTTCAGTTCTATTTTCTTAATCGGTGATACTCGCAGGATTCGCAGCGTCGCGGTCGTCATTTTGGTACAAATGAAAAAAATCTGCTGCTCGCCAGTGTGATGTCCAGGTGTCCATAGGGGGCGCCGACTCTTTGTTGTGATGACGTTTACGGCGACGACAGCTCCCATTGGGCACCGCAGTTTTCTAATATGAAAGTCAGCGAACTCGTTTCTTTTATTAAGTCGTTTTAGATGAATATTGCGATTTAAAATGTGCAAATTATAACATAATGATCCACGAGTGTCAGAGATTAAACTAAAGAGCGACACAAGCACAATATGTCTGATTTAAATGTAACAAGGCCAAGTTACTGGTAAGATCTGTGTAGAGGTGTAAGAATGTTTTTTCATGGTATTTATAAGTAAGAAAAAAAACAACAACTTGTAAAAAATGTTAGCTGTGGAACTGTTTGGGATGCAGACTTTGATGATCTTATGTAGTCTGAGGTTTATCAGAAATTTGGTCTTAAGTCTTAAAGAAAAGTTTAGCTACAAAACAGTAAGATCTTAAAAATAACATTTTTTTAATTTTTTTTTTTTTTTACAAAAGCATAAATATTGCATTATCTCACAGAATGTATTTAATTTAATTCACATAGTTAAATATACATATATACACACTTCATACGGACTTACACAGTGTTACTGCGTCTTCAAGTGCGGCATTAGAGAAAACTGATGAAGCTTGGAAGACTTTACATTTCTTCATTTTAAACATCTTAAACACACATCAGGTTATGTAATCTCCCAGAGCACACACATACAAATATGCAGTTTACTGTTTGCCCAAATGTTAATGTAATAACCATTCTGATGAGTGTAAAGAACCGAACGCTGTGGCCGTAATATCCATGCAAATACAGAAATTATTTAGAAATGATGCGTTTTTCACAACAGAGGAAATAATATCTGGTCACAAAGCTTGGCTAAATTACTCCTGTTTGTTAGACTCACAAAGCAGCGTAGTGTAATTACTCCATTCCATTTATTTAGGAACGAAAGACGCCCTCAAAATATTGTCTACAAACTGGCAGGCCTCATGTAAATACAATTTTAGATTCAATTTGTTGGCAAAAGAAATAAATCCAGTTGGTATTGTTTGTAATATAATCATTTCTATATTCTGGCTGCACAGGTCTGGCCAGTTCTAACACTGTGACACTGGGCCTGGTACAATATAAACAGATATGAGTTAGATTATTTATCATTATGAGGAAGAAAAACTTTGTGGGATGCATTTTATTTTATTAAAGTGCCCATATTACACTGTTCTAATGTTGTTTCCTCATCACAAACAGACCTGGAGTTGTGTTGTGTTTCATTCACACACGTTTAACACACAAACCCTGCATATTTAGGCTGAGTTCTTATCTCAAACTGAAAACGCTCTGTTCCACCTTGTGATGTCATGTGGCAATACAGGAAGTGCTCCACTGTGTGTATTTAAACCTCATACACCTTCACTAGAATCATTTGGATGATTTCAGCCAATGAAATTGCCAATCTTTACAGAACGAAAGGTAAAAGGTAGATGTTAACTTGAAAACTACCGCTTCATGACATCACAAGGTGGAACAGAGCATTTTGAGCTTTTTAGATATAGACAGACTGATGATAAAAGGTTATTCAAACATAACTCCAGGTCTGTTTTTGAGGAGGTAACAACATTATAACATGACTTAAAGCTCACAAGAGTCAATTTTGCGTAATATAACACCTTTAATATTGAGGCTTTCAAGGCAAATCTAATAGTTTTGGATGATAATATTTTAATAATCTTGGCAGTTTCAATAAAACATGTTTACTGAATGTTATATTTGTCAACATCCAGATAAAACTCAAAACGCACATTTATTTTTAGTTCCTCGCAAGGCATTTCGATTCTCTTAAATGGTTTATATTGATCTTCTTTCCCCGGTACCACAGAAATGATTTTGGGGTCCGTTACCTGAACCTCCGGTGGGTCCTGGTCATCCTGCCGAATTGGCCCCACTGCTGAGCTCAGCACCAATGTAAAGGACAAACACAGCAGCATCTCTGGGCACAATATAAGCCTCTATAAATCCCTTTTGGTCATTAAATTGTTCCTGTGAGTAAACGTGCTAAAACGGGAGGACTGCTCAGTTGATCCTCGGCGCCGTTTGTTGATTAACGGGCAGTGTTTTCCATTCTGCTGACTCCTTAAGGGACCCGACCCTCTCCCAGGCTTGTTTAAATGGGGAGGAGGGCAGATAAAGCTGTGCATTTGGTTAAATAAGGACTAACGCTGTGAGGCAGGCTAATGAACGGCGTCGTGGGCTGGTTTTTTTTACTGAGAGGAGTGAGATGTGAGAGGAAAAAAAGGGTAAGTTAAGTTAGTTTTTCTTGAAGCTATAGACTTTGGTTTTTTTTGTCTTTTTTTTTTTGTTTGCCAAATTAAAACAGTTAAACAGAGTAAGGATGACTTTGTACATCGTCTATAGACTGTATAAAGAAGCGTTCGGCTCCAGTCAAATGAAGCTCATCGAGGCCAGAGCAGTTATAGCGGCGAATTTGGAGCCGAGTTCCATATTTGGAATTCCGAGTGCGAGTATCATAGCAACCAAAGAGCCAATCTGGAGCGAGGCTGTTGCAAATAACGGCCCTTCCTGCCCCCACCGCCGGTCTAGCACGGCGCGGGCGCTTAGCAACGTCGTATAATCAAACCTGTTGCTAACGCTAGCAGTAGCGACCTTGCGGAAAGAAGCTGCCTAATCCGTTTGTTGTTAATGTTCATATCTTGATTTACAGACACAATAGCCAAATAAAAACACCAGGATCATGTAGAGCGGGTGACAATATTTCAGTGTAAAATGAATTGGAGCCGGAGTCGATGGAGCCGGAAGCGCGCCCATGATCACTTCCTATTTGCAACACAGCGGCTAGCAGGTTAGCTATGTCCATTTATATGTACAGCCTGTGACATGGTCCCTGACAAATAAATAATAAAGGAAAGAAAAAAGACTAGTTATGATAATAGTTAGTGCTAAACTGTAGACCGAGCCCCACAGAGAAAAGAGAGGCAATATCTGACATATATAATGGTCTGGTGCTGTCAACTTGTCTCCATGGCGACAGATATGTTCCCCACCAGAGATTACGCAGAGCATCTACAAGAAAAACCTTTCATAAAACTCAAGCTCTTTCATTCACAAATTTTATAAGGGTTTTGCTAAATTCAATTTCCGGTTCCAAAAACACAGTCCACGCTTAACAGTGGGAAGAAAAAAAATAAAATAAAATAAAATCATCAAATATCTGAACTAGTGTTTCAAGTTTGCGTTTCCATTATTGCTCAAATCTGTCCAAGGTCCATGGTAGAAATTGTGAACAAAAATTCCAAACACACCAGTTATTTAAGGTAGTACTCGAACAAGACGCTTTCAGCTGCGCATGCACTTAATTAAAACCACATAACATTTTTTTCCCCACAATCCCACAAACTACAAGGCATTACCAAAACGCGAGGCTGTAGTTGTAGGCGTTCACACCCAGTTCCACAATGATGTAATGCACAAAAGCTGGACTCACTTCCCAAATCTAACATCATTCCCAGCCCCCTCCTCTCTCTCCGCTCCCCTCCCTTCTTCTGCTCAGCTGCTGTAAGTAGGCCACATCAATTTTTCACACTGCCTCTGTCTGTATACCTCCGTCTATCATCGGCAGAACCAACGCACCTGTCTGGCCCTCGTACGTCGCGTACACTTGTCCGCGTCCCACCGTATACCGCGCAAACCCTTCGAGAAACCCCTAGGTCCCTCCCTTGTTCCCTCCTCTTGACCACCCCATCGATCTCGTTCACTTCTTCCCTCCGCGGGGCTGCTGTAACTTGAAGGTAACACGCGCATCAGCGCTACCGCAGTCTCTAAGCCCCGGTAATGGTATGGAGATTAAATGGCGTCTTCCCGATCGACCAACAAGGGCTCGCTTTACTTACGTTGGCGTCCACTGCGCTATTTTAGACGCGTGTGAGATCTGCGAGGCGTCCGCGGATCTGAAATCTATAGCTCGAACTCGCAGCAGCAGCCGGAGTATGACTAGTGAATAATGCATTTGTATTTGTAGTATTTTAGTATTCGCCGTGGTCTATGCGTGCTGTACGGAAGATAAAGCAGCAATTTACTTATTAAACAACTTTCCCCACGAAACAACTGAGCGAGACCGTTCAGAATATAAGTGAGGCAATTCTGCTGGAACCAAGCACTTTCGAAAACGCAGGCAACTTAAAGCAGATCTATCCAGAGCTTTTAGCCATGTTATAGTTGTTTCCCTTCACCATTTATTCACCCGAAGCTGTATTTGGAGTGATTCACGTTTAATCGCTTATTTTCAAGACGCCATTTTGCCGATCAACCCCCGTTTTCACCACCACTTTCTTAATCGGTGATACTCGTAGATTCGGCAGCCGTCGCGTCGTCATTTTGCTCTTCCTTCTCCAGTTTTATTTTCTTAGTTGGTGATACTCATAGGAAAAAAAATGAGCTGCTCGCTAGTGTGATGTGGAACTACCCATAGGGGGCGCCGACAACATGCAGCGCTTTGTCATGATGACGTTTATGGCGACGTCAGCTCCCATCGGGCGCCGCAGTTTTCTAACGCAGAAGTCAGCGGATTTGTTTCTTTTATTAAGTCGTTTTAGATGAATATTGTGATTTAAAATGTGCAAATTATAACATAATGATCCACGGGTGTTGTAGATTATAACTATAGAGCAACACAAGCACAATACGTCTGATTTAATTCAAAGTCATTTTATTAAAAAAAAGTCCACAACAGGGAATTAAAAGGAGAGACGCCATTTTATCTAACTGATGTTCAGCCTATGTTTTGTTGAATGGAACATAACGGCTACAGCACATTACGATGGTTTGGAAAGACACTTAAGAAAGCAAATCAAATTTCATTGGTGGTTCTCCATACATGGGACAAGAGTTATATCGAAAAACGGGTAATATCGCAGTTGTTGGAGAATTAGAACATCACGTATATCATCTTTAAATAAAACAATTCAAAATAACAACACAAAGAGCTGATTACGAAGAAAACGAGTAGAAACGTCTTGGGTAATTCCCCAAACGAGGGCATATAAAGTGATATAAAGTCATATTCCGGCTCTTTTCTGGTTAATTTTATGCTCCCTTCACCCAAAACATTTACAGACACGAAAATATTGTCTGAATATCGCTTTTGAGTTCATGCGAAAAAACATCGAGAATCATTTTTGTCAACATCGCCCATCGCTAACATACGTAGGTCGCCATTTTAGATCAATACTGCAGTTTACAATGAGCAAAACGTAAAACAGTTGGTTGGCATATGACTAAATACCAGGAAAACACACACACACACACAACACACAACACTGGATTTTGAAACCTCCCAGGAGCCGTTGGTTACATCACAGCTGAGGGCAGAATTACATAATGCCTTTTAACAAGCAACGCATTTGATTGTCCAATTAAACCGACGGCATGATTTTAATCTTAACGCTTCGGCCAAGATCTGTAAGTCATTTGCGTTCACACCTAGAACGCACATGTAGACACTTTGGCCCTTCGTGATTTTGGCTTCGTTCACGGGGAAACGCTCCATTCAACGAATAGGTCCATCACGCCACTACTGCAGACAGAGAGGTTAATCTGTGTTATGCTCAAGTGCACTTTCCACCACTTAAATCTATCCATTTCCTGACAAAACACTGACCAACTTTCGCCTTAACTGAACTGCGCAGTGAAAAATGCTAAATAATTCAGAATCCAGAAGCCTGATACCACCAACATAGAGCGTTTTGACTGCACCAATCCCGGCCAGTGCAAAATATTAAAAGAAAAAATACCCCAAAACCCATGAGGCATCTTTTTCACTTTCATATTTTGAAGCAGTGAAGGGAAACTGAAAACAAGGTCATCTGCGGTCAGTTTGTAAATCCCCCCAAAAAAACGAAGCTTATTTTGAGAATTAAGTCAATCCGTGTGAAATAAGCAAATGGCAAATACATGAATTCAAAATAAGATGCGGCGTTGGGAAGTTGATCTCTCGAGTGCGTTGCTCAAAGTGACAGGCCTGGCAGCTACGTTTGTGGTTTGCGGTGATAATGTGATGTCGTTGGAGAAATGATCCGCGTGTAAAACAAGCTGAGGGCCGGGGACAGGACCTGGGACGTACGGGCAGGCGGGGATCAGGCTTGGAAGATGTACGCAAACGCGGAGGAAGGGACGCCCAAATAAGGAGGAGGAGAGCTAAAAAGTAAAAGTAAACAAAAGCGTGAGAAAAGATTAGACCATAAACTCTTTAAAAAAGGGATGATGCGATGTCAACTATAGCGTCCGGTTCCAGTCAAATAAAGCTCATCGAGTTCCATATTTGAAATTCCAACCTCGAGTATCATAGCAACCAAAGAGCCAATCCGGAGCGAGGCTGTTGCCCGCACCGCTCGTTTAGCATGGAGTGGGCGCTTAGCAATGCTGCCAATCAAACCTGTTGCTAACGCTAGCGGGAGCGACCTCATGGTTTGTTTGTTATTAATGTTCATATCTTGATTTAAGGACGCAATACCGAAATAAAAATATCAGGATCACGTAGAGCGAGTCAATACGAACATTTAAGAGCAAAATGACGAGTCTGACAGCAGCAGTTACAGAGAGAGGGGCCGCAGTTTTTCAATAGAAAGTGAATTGGAGCCAGAGTCGATGGAGGATTTATTTGTGACATATGTGAAATAGACGTTTCTGATCTTATAATAGTGTTCCTTCATCATTATCTTACTCAAAGTAGTATTTCGATTGATTTATGCACGTTCGAGTAATACTGTATTCAGACTGCTCAGAAAATAGCTGTTTTCACTTACCCCCTATCCCCGCCATCAGCTCTGCATTTACCGGCAATGATTAAAAATGTAAAAACTCCGGGTCATACGTTTAGTCAATGGACCCGTTTCTGTTAGGTGTGTAATATTGTCTTTTTTTTTTAGCCCTAAATAGTTTATAGCGGCATTTCAGTGTGACAAACGGTACATTTTCAATTACTAAGTCGTTTTAGAACAAAATTATGGTTTACAGTTACCAAAATGTAAAATAACGATCACATGTTATACTTTCATATTAAATACCCCAAAAGCAAATTGCATCTTCTTTAAGAGGAAGGACTCAGATGGTGAGGTGAATATTACTGACCCCATTTACCACGACACATATACAAATCGTATTATCTGCCATTGCTCGTCTTGCCGACCTACAAAAGTATCGCTCGCTGTCGTCGTGAAATCAAAAACAGTTATATTCTACTCGTCTTGAATCGGTCAAACCAGCCCACAGTCAGACTCGAAAACATCATGAGGTTGATGAGATGAGAATTTTGAAATAAGACAAAATCACTGTCTGGAAGTACGGCGTCTTCGCACAGGAAGGGTTTAAATGTGATTCTAATTACTAATATGTTTGGTTTGGATGATTGCCGACGGCTTAGAAAAACAACCTGAGACAGCCTTAAAAGACGTTTTTCATGTTTTTTGTGAAAAGTTCTCGGTGGGTCGTTTAAATTCCAATCCTCATCCCAGACAAGATTATGAAGTGATTTTTTTTCTCCTCTATTGATAAGCAAGATAAAAGCGTAGATCAAATTCAAGTACAGGTAATGTTGCCACAGAAACAAATTTTCAAACACGATTTTTTAGTAAGAATACTGTGGTTTTATGCTAGTTTTAGATCAAAAACATGTCCTGTTTTTTTATATTTACCTCCTCAAATCCGTATCTAGTTTTGATATTAGTTTAAGTAGTAATTAGTATCTGGCTATTTATTTTTGACAACTTAAAACAAAGGTAAACCAACACTGGATCTGAAATACTTGAATCTGA
The DNA here is from genome assembly GCA_000787095.1 of Periophthalmodon schlosseri. Classification (NCBI taxonomy): domain Eukaryota; kingdom Metazoa; phylum Chordata; class Actinopteri; order Gobiiformes; family Gobiidae; genus Periophthalmodon; species Periophthalmodon schlosseri. The sequence goes on along the minus strand of KN483430.1, from coordinate 7,190 downwards.
AATTGAGAAGCCACAGCGAGTCTCCCATTTGCACCAAGAGCAGTGTTGCCAGGTACATAATTTTCTCGCAGAATTGGGTTTTTTTTTAAGAGCTCCCGTGGGTGAAAAATATTGGGGTTTGGCCAGAGCTATTTTCCATATAAAACATATTGATTTTAGAATAATCCTGTTGAAAGTCCAGAATTTTGGTGACAAATCTTCATATCCAAAGCATCGACGCTATATGGAACTTGTATTTGTGCATGAGAGAGAGAAGGGGCGGGGCTGT
>KN483429.1:55342-80469 GCA_000787095.1 Periophthalmodon schlosseri | reverse complement strand
TTTAAGAGCTTTTAACCATGTTGTAATGGTGTCACTGTGGCATTAATGCATTTTAAACCATTCATGCAAATTTAGTCATCTTTAGTCATATTGTACTGCATTTGTGGCACCTTTTCTCAAAAAAATCACATTTTCTACTTCCCCATACATGCCCATTGCTCTGTGCTAACTTCAATTTTGCAGCGTTGCATAACCATTTTGGCAGAATTTTTTTATTTATTTTTTTAATCCACTGCTCACTACTGTGAACTGTATCTATCCATGGACAGGACCATCATCTTATAGAATTTTGTTGACGTTTACAGTGACCGTAAAGGGGGAAATCTCAGTGGTCCTGTTTCTGAGCTGTTTTAGATCAATTTTGTGTTTTCAAATTAACTAAAGTGATCATAGATTATAACTATACCAGAAAAAAACATGTCTTCTTGTAGACCAGGGCTATTCAGCAACATTTTCCCAAGGGCCAGATTTTTTGGAGGGCCAGGGCATCTGGGTCAAAACAAACATAATTTAGGTTCACGCAAAATATCCCCAACATTAGATCTGTTTCAAATAATGTAACGACAACAGCTAGATTAGATATTTGTATCAAATAAAAAACAAAAGGCTTTAAAAAAAGGCTTTACCAACACTTTGCAAAATTGCCAATCCAATAGAATGAACTAGTATTAAGACTAGAATAGTACCAACTGGGTCTGAACCAGGACTAACCCTAGATGGGTTCACTTAAGCAGGACAAAGATTAAACTAGGACTAACTAGAATAAAACCAGGTTTAAAACAGTACTTAAAAAACTTGTAAATAAGACAAAATATTTTAAATATTTGGAAGGTGGGCTGTAGGCCCGATCAGATCGTTTGGAGGGCCTTATCTGGCCCCCAGGCCGCATGTTGACGACCTGTTGTAGACGTTATTGTGGCTGTAAATATTTTGTTTTGACATATCCTTTAATGCACTGAGGCCAAAGAGAAGAAAGCCCAAACAGGTAGAACATGGCTCCGGCTCTGGGGATTACAGTGAACACAGGGCTCTTCATCACTGCTGCGTCACCTCTTCCTCTTCCTCCTCATGTGTGTGTCAGGGTGCACGCTGAGCACAAAATATAATTCAGTGACAAGGACTTCATTTACACATCAAGGTCCAACAGCACAGTAGAACAGAAGCAGAGCCGTACACGGCCCACGGTCGTATGTATCAGGCAGAGTCAGCGTCTCAGGGGTCCAAGGTTTTACTGGAGCAGGATCTGTTCGTCAGTGTCTGTTTAAAGGTGCTCTGTGTAACATTTCTAGTGAAGGCTTCTTCCACAGTATGGCATCAAATTTATAAATCTATACTTTTTCAATAAACGTGTTTTATTGCTGAAATATACCTTGAAATTCTTACTTTGAGCGGGGTTGCCTCTCCATGACCTGAAACTTGTCCTGGTGTCGCCAAATGCTTGTCTCCTTGGAGACAGATAAGTTTAAAGCCATACTGTGGAGCATTCCAGGCAAAGCAATGACACACTTGTATGTTCACGTTCATTTCAGGGATTCAAAATATAATAAAATGTTCCTCTAAATTAATTCCTTTATAAAGCCATCAAATATTGACAGATTTCCACAGCTTGGAACAAAACTACTTTGCAAATGTCACACAGACCTGCGGCAACTGCAATAATTAAACAATGGGAATTTTAAATCACTTTTTAAATATTTGCTGGAATAATAGATAAACTTGTCAGCTGTGTAGAACTCATAGACTGTATATATAAATGGACATAGCTAAACTGCTAGCCACCACGTTCCAAATAGGAAGTGAGCATGGGAGCACTTCAGGCTCCATCGACTCTGGCTCCAGTTCACTTTGTATTGAAAAACTGTGGCCCCTCTCTCTGTAACTGCTGCTGTCAGACTCTTCAATTTGGTCTTAAAATGTTCGTGTTAACCCGCTCTACACGATCCTGCTGTTTTTATTTCACCTTTGTGTCCATAAATTAAGACATGAACATTAATAACTGGAATTCCAAATATGGAATTCGGCTCCAAATTGGCCCCTATAACTGCTCTAGCCTCGATGAGCTTCATTTGACTGGAGCCGAACGCTTTGGGTGACGTCACACTCACTTAGTCCACTTCTTTATACAGTCTATGGCAGAACTGCCATTTTTCTATTTGCAAACATTTACATTATGTTGCAGCTTGTCTTACTTCAATAGTCCCAGGGCGACACTTTCAGTCGGAGCCGCTCTCAGCCATACCGAGCCTATATAAAGCCCTACATTCATCTGAATCCAGCTCCTTAAATGTGAATGCACATGTGTTAAGTATGCCACTGTTCAGATGAAGCTAATTACATTATCATCATCGGATCGCACACTATTACCCTGCACTGCTTTGAGTCCAAATTGCTCCGTGGCACTTAGCTTCTAAACACGGAAAGCTCTTTAACTACTTAGATTAAAAGAAAATTTGAACATCTGCAAATCCATTACAAGTGAATGAAAAACGCCGTTACAAAACAACTAAAACGATCGAGAAAAAGTGTAGTTCTGCTGAAGTCTATGATGCATGAGACAGATGAAGAGTTTCAATAATGCTTTGACAGATACAATTTAGCTTTGCCTAGAGGTGAAATTAGATGGAGCATATCTCTCATAAATGTATATAAATATAAAAAGCAATATAAACTTGCAATGTGTATATAGTAAGGAAATAATAATAATACACTAAAATTATCATTCTGTTCAGTTAAGGAGGCATCGGTTCAGTAGATTTTGGCTCATGTTCAGCACAGAAAAAGTAGAAGAAATAAGTTGCAAAAGGCATTCAACTCATTAAAAAAATATGGCTAAAAAGTATTTTATTAAAATAAATAAACACCATAGAAGCAATATACTATACTACCGCCCAATAACAAATTCACCCTGATGCCCTGTAGAGACTGTGGCTACCTCTTGATCGATGATTTCTTGTTTGACTTAAAGGTCCTATATTACGCAAAATTGACTGAGCTTTAAGCCATGTTATAATGTTGTTGCCTCCTCAAAAACATACCTGGAGTTGTGTTTTGTTTCATTCACACATGTTTGAGTAAACTTTATTTTTTAGTCTGTCTACATCTGTAAAGCTCGAAATGCTCTGTTCCACCTTGTGATGTCATGAAGTGGTAGTTTTCAAGTTAACAGCTCCTTTTACCTTTTGCTCAGTAGAGATTTGTAATTCCAGGGCTGGAATTATCCAAATGATTCTAGTGAAGGTGTATGGAGTTTAAAAACACAGTGGAGCACTTCCTGTATTACCACATGACATCACAACTTGGAACAGAGTGTTTTCTTTTTGAGAGAAGAACTCAAGTGTAAATATGCAGAGTTTGTGTGTTAAACATGTGTGAATGAAACAAAACACAGCTCCAGGTCTGTTTGTGATGAGGAAACAACATTAAAACATAAATCAGAAAATAGTGTAATATGGGCCCTTTAAGTTTTGTCTACAATATTATAATTAATATGATGCCATATAAATCATGCATTAGCTCACTTAATGCAACCAAATGAAGCATGGATCATTGCATCGAGCGTGCCGTGTGCAACAAGAGAATGCTAAGTGGAGCAGACACAGTTTCCCTGAGCCTCTGGGACTGTGGCGGACGACAGAACAGACATGTGAGAACATATAAGAGAACAGCGCTGTATGAAATGGATTTAAGAGGGACTACTTCACAGACGGCCCGAACACCTCACCTGCTTGTTAATCATTGATACTGGAACATTTAATACTAGACCACATGACTGCATAAGGCGAAGGACGCACAAAAATGGCACACACTCCAAGGAAAAGCAAAACTGGATGGACTTGTATACTTGTTTTGATTTTTTTTTTTTTTGGATTGTGTTTTGAACAGGGCACCCATAAAGAAAGAAAGAATCTGAGACCTGAGAGTTTGTAGAGGGCTCAAGTTCACTCAGAAGGGCTGTGCGTATACACCACGGTCTATAGAGGTATGTCTATAAAGCTGCTATTTCAAAGTGTTTGAGTGCACTGGATAATGTAAAAATCCATCTGAACAGTCACTGCCACACTCAAAGTTACACAGATGAGCAATAGGCCAAGAAAGAATTGTTTTAAATCTGTGTCCCCGTGGAAACGCATGTGTCCTTTGTTCTGCTGTGAGAAAAAACACCACAATACATTTTAATACATAAAACCAAGCTATCAGAGCGGTGCATGGGAACCAAACCAAACATGCCGTAACAAAATGATTCACTATCCCACCCATAGGCTGCATACAAAGAAGTGGATTAAGTGAGTGTGACGTCACCCACAGCGTTCGGCTCCAGTTAAATGAAGCTCATCAAGGCTAGCGCTTATAGTGGCGAATCTGGAGCCGAGTTCCATATTTGGAATTCTGACCACGAGTATCATAGCAACCAAAGAGCCAATCTGGAACGAAGCCAGTCTGTTGAACTTAACGCCCCTTCCCCCCGCACCGCTGGTTTGGCAGGGAGCGGGCAATCAAACCTGTTGCTAACGCTAGTGGGAGTGACCTCGGGGAAAGAAGGCGCCTGATTTGTCTGTTATTAACGTTCATATTTTGAGTTCCGGACACAATAGCGAAATAAAAACACCAGGATCATGTAGAACGGGTTAATACGAACATTTTAAGACCAAAATGACGAGTCTGACAGCAGCAGTTACAGAGAGAGGGGTGACAGTTTTCTAACGTAAAGTGAATTGGAGCTGGAGTCGATGGAGCCAGAAGCGCAGCCCACGATCACTTTCTATTTGGAACGCAGTGGCTAGCAGGTTAGCTATGTCCATTTATATATATTCTATGATCCCACCTAAGGCCCACAGAAAAATGCACATGGAGCCTATGACACATGATAGGAAAATGTATTTAAGCTGTTTAAGTCATATACATTGTCAGGACAACAACAAATTGACTAGAGTGTTCTGAATATAACCTTTAGCTCAGATGTTCCTGGCTAAAAGCAGCAGAGAATCCAGTGTAAAATTACAAGATTGCAGCATTTTCTCACATAATGTAACGTCTCTTTCTTGTAGTCGTCATATCAACAGAATGAAAGCACAATGTCCTGTAATGTCCCAAAATGAAGTACGTTTAGCATCTCGTACTAGCTACAATTTCAGTACACTGCAACTTTTACCCTCAGTCTTCAGCTTAGTGAGGGAAACGTGCTCCATCTTGACAGTTAAAGGTCTTATATTACACAAAATGGACTCTTGTGATCTAGTAAAGTAGTAGTAGTAGTAGTAGTACTAATGTAGTGTAGTAGTAGTAGTAGTCGTAGTGTTAAGTAATTTGTAGTAGTAGTAGTAGTAGTGCATTAGTAGTAGTAGTTAAGTTGTAGTGGAGTAGTGGTAGTAGTAGTAGTAGTAGTGCAGTAGTAGTGCAGTAGTAGTAGTAGTAGTAATAGTAGTAGTAGTAGTGGAAATAAATGTGTGATTAGAGCCGTCTCATATTGTAATTATTGGTTTGAAGATTTTTTTTTAAACTGGCCAATGTTATTTGGAGCAGAGTTTAAAGAAATATAAATATGTGTGTCTGTATATATGTATTTTATAAGTTTTAAAATGATCATATTAAAAAAAAAAACATATTTATTTGTTTTTAAGAAAAAGAAAAAATGTTTTGAAAAGAACTATTATCAGTGAATATAAAAGAACTGACGTGTCAAAGGAATCGCAATTAGACTTTTGTCCAAAATAGTCGAGGCTTTTTCTAATATGAGAGTGTTTTTTGTTTTTGAGTTGCTTCATTGTAGTAGTAGTAGTAGTAGTCGTAGTAGTACAGTAATTGTAGTAGTAGTAGTAGTAGTGCATTAGTAGTAGTAGTTAAGTTGTAGTGGAGTAGTGGTAGTAGTAGTAGTAGTAGTGCAGTAGTAGTGCAGTAGTAGTAGTAGTAGTAATAGTAGTAGTAGTAGTGGAAATAAATGTGTGATTAGAGCCGTCTCATATTGTAATTATTGGTTTGAAGATTTTTTTTTAAACTGGCCAATGTTATTTGGAGCAGAGTTTAAAGAAATATAAATATGTGTGTCTGTATATATGTATTTTATAAGTTTTAAAATGATCATATTAAAAAAAAAAACATATTTATTTGTTTTTAAGAAAAAGAAAAAATGTTTTGAAAAGAACTATTATCAGTGAATATAAAAGAACTGACGTGTCAAAGGAATCGCAATTAGACTTTTGTCCAAAATAGTCGAGGCTTTTTCTAATACGAGAGTGTTTTTTGTTTTTGAGTTGCTTCATTGTACAAGGCCCTAGATCCATCTCTGATTGTGAGGGCTGTTTGAAGAGTGTCTCAGAAGCACACTTACAAATACACCTCATCACACTTTGTCGGGCCCTCGCTCTGCTCTTTCTGCCGTTCACACCGTAGTAGGTCAGTGTGCGAGCGTCATGTATGCGTCAGAAGTCACCCGCTAAAGGCCAGCAGCGCCCTGGGATCCAGCGGCCTGAGTGACGAGGCAAAACTCACACCCCAGGCATTTGATTCATTCACCAGATTTGTACCAAACACTCGCAGGGGGATGACAGCGCCATGGTAACGCTTCAGTCAAATGTCAAAAAGGCTGAGTGCTTTTACAAATACATGTCTTTTCCAAGTGTTTCACAGAGCACCACAACATTCTAGGGCCCTAAAATATTACACTGGGTGAGACACTGGGCAGGGAAAACAACTGAACCCGTCACCAGAAGAAATGATCAGCTCAACATTTTTCAGTTTTCTTTATAGGTATTCTATTATATTGCAAATCATTTTAAACCATTTGGGCAAAAACATCCATATATTTGCTATGGGTCAGACCTGGACGACTGAGGGATTACACAGACATCCATATATGTAAAAAAAAAATACTATGACAACTATCCCAGGCTATACTACTAGCAGCTCGGGTGATTGAGTCTTTAACCCGAACCCCAACTGCAACCCATAGACTGTAAAAAGAAGTGGACTAAGTGAGTGTGACGTCACCCACAGCGTTTGGCTCCAGTTAAGTGAAGCTCATTGAGGCTTGAGCAGTTATAGGGGCCAATTTGGAGCCGAGTTCCATATTTGGAATTCTAACCGCAAGTATCATAGCAACCAAAGAGCCAATCCAGATCAAAGATGCTGAAGGTAACTCCCCTTCCTGTCCGCACAGCTGGTTTGGCAGGGGGTGGGCGCTTAGCAAAGCTGTCAATCAAACCTGTTGCTAACGCTAGCGGGAGCAACCTTGCGGAAAGAAGGCGCCTGATTTGTCTGTTATTAATGTTCATATCTTGAGTTACGGACACAATAGTGAAATAAAAATACCAGGATCATGTAGAGCGGGTTAATACGAACATTTTAAGACCAAAATGACGAGTCTGACAGCAGCAGTTACAGAGAGAGGGGCGACAGTTTTCTAAAGTAAAGTGAATTGGAGCCAGAGTCGATGGAGCCGGAAGCGCGCCCATGATGACTTTGTATTTGGAACGTGGCGGCTAGCAGGTTAGCTATGTCCATTTATATATACAGCCTATGCCCCAACCCCAACCCTAGCCCCAACCATGACCCTAACTTATTAGATAGTACGAAAATAAAAGAACAAAAACAATAAAAACGTCTTTGTAAGAGAGAATTATGGATGCTAACCAATAATTGGCATTTGTGATTAGCTAACATATTTAGCATAACGCACTTGAAAAGCTTTAGCAACTGAAACATTGTATGTAGGTGTCTGAAACTTTCCAGGGGAATGGTCATAGTGTTGCAGTAAGACTTTTTGAGCTTTCATACCAGATCATTATCGGCCTCTGTCTGCTCCAAATGCCCTGTGTGGCAAAGGGATAGAGTTGGTGGAAAAACGACTCCTTTTCCCAGTCTGGGAGTTTGACATCTGCCATCTGAAATCCACCAAAATGAAACTAGGTACAGAGCCAGATCACTGTTTGCATCTAGGAGGAGTCATTCTGAATATCACTTTAAATCAGCTAAAAATACCAGGAATCTATTTTGCGTTACTATACGACGTTTACTTGGATAAAATACTCTCCAGCCAGGGCAGAACTAAAACAGGAAACTGAATCATTTTGAAAAGTGCACTTCAGATTCTGACTTCGCTCTTAAAAAGCCGTCATCATGTTTAATTAAAGGCTCATAATCAAAAGGGCAGATTCTGGTAACTTACATAAGAAAAAACATTTTGTACATAAATGCATCTTAAAGAAATCTGTCCAGATGAAAATGGCCACATTTTTAAATAGCGCTTTTCCACCTTCAAGGCACTGAAACTGCTTTACATCAAGGAACCACTCACCCATTCATACACCAGTGTACACAGACGCTGGGGGCGAGGTGGGTTAAGTGTCTTGCCCAAGGACACAACGACAGCATTCATCTGTGGGAGCTGGAATTGCAGCACCAACCTGTGAGTGAGTGGATCTGACCACTCTACCAATGATGTTTATGTCAAGAGTGGGATTCAAACCGCCAAACTTTGGATGAGTGGACAAACACTCTACCAACTGAGCCACTGTCGCCTACTTTTCACAGCTTAAACACTGCAAAACACTGGCACAGCTAATGTTTACCTATTATTTTCACTTTCATTGTTTTTAAGTTATAATATGAAAGTTTATTTGAATTTTTGTCACCAGCAGGGGCAGCGCCAGACATGTTTGGTTGAAGGAGCTAAGGGGGGGCTAAGGTCTTCAATGTGGGTGCTCACTTAACATGATAATTTAGAGCCTTTTAACAATGGAGCGTACCCCCCACCCCCCACCATGTTTGCCCCCCTGTAGTGCTTTACAAACGCTAATATGGATTTTTTTTTTTTTATTTGAGTCTCATTTTGAACATTTTTGCTGTCACGATAACACATTTTGAAGTTTAATATATCGCTGAAGTAAATCTAGATGATAAACGATAATATTGAAACTAGTTTATGCCACTGACACAAAAGCCCAAGAGCAGATTTAAACAAAAAAAACTATTCTAAATCTACAATATTGTTAAAATATCCTGAGCTGCAATTAAATAAACAGCAGAATGAAACACTTAACAACTTGGTTTGGATCTGTAATGAGTCATAGAAGTTACGGCTCAAAATTTCCCAGTAGTCCAAAAAAAAAGTACCAGGTTTCATATATTGATGATACAGTGATTATCGTGACAGGCCTAGTGGTGTGAAAGTGGGGCAAAAATCTTTGGGGGAGCTGTGGGGGTGCATAGACCATTCTAGGGGAGGCTAGTGCCCCCTTAAGCCCCTGGCTCAGTCTAATTACGCACAGAAGATCTGAAATTTGCAAATAAAATCACTCAAACTTAGAGGTTAGCACCAACTTTTTAACCATTCCTGAGCAGAATTCTGAGATCCTCATTTTTTTTTATTTTTTTTTTATCACTAGCTCCATAACAACTGTGAATATTCATTTCCAATAGTTTGAAATGGGAATGTGAATGTTAAGTTTTAATTTTATACAAACAAAACATCATAATCTTGATTCGTAGCCCACAATAGAAGAGTTTTGAACGTTAGCAATTGCGACAGGAGCAGTGCCTTGGTGAAATCTTGCATTTTCTCTACATTGATGGATGGGTTGGTCCCTCTCTTCTCGTACAGAGCTGCTTACGATGACGTTGTTTGATAAAAATCATAAGAAAAAGAGCAACTGTAGCCACCCAGCGTTATCAAAGCTAGTTGTGATTTTTTGGATAGCCCACTGGAGCGGACAGGGCTCACATCTCCACTGACACAAGGTGAAACAAGGTGACACCGATGACGCAAGGATCAGCAATAAAAGTCTGGAGTCTGTACCTGTGCCACCCCAATGCATTCTGGGAGCTCAGAGTCGCGATCCGCTTGAGCTGTGTCCAGAGCTATATAACTGGGTCGTTCAGTGTTTTGTTACTTACTGCTGCATCGCTGGAAAAGACAGAAATCGCCACAAGAAAGTCAGCGTAATAAAACCAGTACCATGTTTATATCCAAAGACTTGATGGGTCTTGTATATGTTCTGTTCTTAGCTGGCAGCTCCTCACTGCTGCAAGTTCTTAATCCAGCCCAGTCGATCTTAAAAAGAGAAAAACAAAAGTACAAACAGTTAATTAAAGGGCTCATATTACACAATTTTCTCTGTTATAATGTTGTTTCCTCATCACAAACAGACCTGGAGCTGTGTTTTGTTTCATTCGCATATTTAACACACAAACCCTCCATATATATATATATATTTATGTTCTTCTCTCAAACAGAAAACGCTCTGTTCCACTTTGTGATGTCATGTGGTAATACAGGAAGTGCGCCGCTGCATTTTTAAACTCCATACACCTTCACTAGAATCAGATGTAGACAGACTAATGAGAAAAGGTCACTCAAACATGTGTGAATGAAACAAAACACAACTCCAGGTATGTTTTTGAGGAGGTAACATGGCGGAAAGCTCACAAGAGTCAATTTTGCGTAATATATTACCTTTAAGTGAACGCGAGCAACTGAAAGAATCCACAATAGTTTGAGTTACTGGCATCGGGCAAATCGCAAAGTTAAAACATTCCCCGAGGCGGCTTCAAAGTCTGTGATCTAAGGTATTTTGCTAAGACATAATTAGCTCATTTATTTTCTTTTTGTTTTACGTTTTTTTGCGTGGTACTGTTTGTAACATGCAGACATCGGTGATAAAGAGTTTCGATTTGCGAAAGCTTCTTTATAGCGTAAACAGCCAAATTAAATACCTCATAAGACAGCGATGTCGCTTTGTTTTCACGCGTCTACTTCAAAGTGCTGAGTTCGCCGAGCGTTTTGCAGAGTGAGGCATTCGATATATTTTGGTGTTTATGTGAGAGAGGCTGTGACACGGAGCGGATCAAAGGAAGCTCCTAAACCTCTGCTGTGTGCATAAGACGCTTAACAAACTTTACAAGAGGGGAAGAGCTACGGCTAGGCTAGTTTACACTGCACACATAAACAGGCGCAGGTGTGTAAGGACGGCTGTAACAAAGTAATGGCACCTGTAAAAGTCAAAATATGAGCTTTTGGACTCATCATAATTTCTGATACAGACCGAGAAATCAGTGATAAAAAAGCAAAGTACAGAATAAAACTGTCATATTATCGGGAATAACTCAAACAGAAATGAACAACAGAACGATACGGTGAATGTGACTGTGGGTTAAAGGGCCCATATTATGCTATTTCTGATCTATGTTATAATGTTTCCTCATCACAAACCTGGTGTTTTGCTTCATTCACACATTTTTTAACACACAAACCCTGCATATTCTTCTCCCAAACACATTTTTTAACACACAAACCCTGCATATTTCTTCTCCCAAACTGAAAACACCTTGTGATGTCATGTGGAAATACAGGAAGTGCTCTACTGTGTTTTTAAACTTCACACACCTTCACTAGAATCATTTGGATAATTTCATCCTTGGAATTGTCTATCTCTACTGAACTAAAGGTAAAAGGAGCTGTTAACATGAAAACTACCACTTCATGACATCACAAGGTGGAACAGAGTATTTTGAGCTTTGGAGATGTAGTCAAACTAATAATAAAGGGCTACTCAAACATGTGTGAATGAAACAAAACACAACTCAGGATATGTTTTTGAGGAGGTAACAACATTATAACGTGGCTCAAAGCTCACAAGAGTCAATTTGCGTAATATAGGTCCTTTAAGGTGCAAAAGATGCAAACTCTGACTATTAGAGTTTACACATACAGGCTTGTAGAGAAACACAAGCGTTTCATGCCGTACACTGAATCACGTTAGAATAAGAAAAGCAAACATAAGGAGGGTTTAGGGCATTTACGGAGCACTCAGCTGAAACTGCCATGACAAACTGCCGCCTCACCAGGGAAATCAGTCTGATGTGATTTGATGAGACAAAGATTATGATGAAGTGAGCGAGTCAGTGAACCAGTGCAGTGGCTGAGGGCATCTGGCCTTATGGACAGCTCCAGCAAATACTAAGGTTACCCACAAGTCACTGCAACGCCCTCCACTCAACAACTACCACAAGGACCGCGAGGGGGTGGACAGAAAGGATAGTAAAGTGCAGATGTACAAAACTGCAATACCAGAAGTCGGCCTGTCACAAGAAAGAGGAGACTTTGACTTTTTTGGATGATGGGAACTTGCTAGTTATTTCTTACTGTAGATTGTGTTTCATGGCTTCATATGTAAATTATCATGCATTTTTAAAGGAGCACTATGTAACTTTTATGGTGAAGAGTCCACATCTGATGGTCTCCGTGGAGATGTTATCCCTTTGCCACAGGATGACATTAAAACTCTATCAAGCCACCAGGCCAAGTAACAGGTCAGATCTCGGGAGAGGCGACTACTCTCACTAAGAATTTTTTTGTCAAGCAATAAGAACACCTGTAATTGAATAAATACAAGACAGACACGTTTAATGCTATACTGTGGAAAATTAAAGACAAAGCAATAACATCTCCATGGAGACAAGCAGGTGGCGTTTCCTTCTCTGTAAAAGTTACATACTGCACATTTAAGATGGTAAATAGTCAAATTTTTATATAGCGCTTTTCCAGTTTTAAGTCTCTCAAAGAGCTTTACATCAAGGAACCACTCACCCATTCACACACCAGGGTGCACAGACACTGGGGGCAAGGAGGGTTAAGGGTCTTGCCTAAGGACACAACAACAGTATTCATCTGTGGGAGCTGGAATTGTGCCACCACCCTGTGGGTCAGTGGATCTGATCAATCTACCAATGATGTTTTTTTTTGTTTTTTTTTACGTTGAGGACGGGATTTGAACCGCCAACCTTCAGATCAGTGGACAAACACGCTACCAACTGAACTACTGTCACCCCAGAAGATACAGGTAAATTTAACAAAAGTCTTGAAGCACAGAGCTGTAATGCAGTTATATAAACATTCTCCATCAGTTTAAATTGACAAATATAAATTACTCAAGGGAATAAAATCTATCTACTAAAAAGCCAATCTCTGGAACAAAATCAGATCATTATGCCATGCAATATGTTCCACCACATACAAATGCTCGTATTAATTCTACTACTCCTACAACTACTGTCCATCTGGCTGTTTGTAATAGTACAAGTCAAATTACATAATCAAAAGAGATACTGTGCAACAAAAACTATGACAGTGGTGTTTTTATGGAAACAAAGCCTGTATTCTGTTCGTGTCTGGCGGGGGTGACAATAGTGACATATACGACGCTTTATATAACCTGTGAAATGACTCTGGTCTGATAGAGGCTCATGCTGCTGCTACAATGACCTTATTTAATAGTGAAACCTTGTGTCCGCCATGAGCCGGTGCACAAAGTATGAACCTAAAACTGCAGCACCACGCCTTGTAGTTTAATATGGGCAGGATTATAGGCCTATCCCACAGCCTCTTGCACCCCGTCTGCTGTATCTGACACCTGAGGAGGTACTGTCTAAACGCTGGATAAACACCGACCTCATAGAGACGGCTTTGTGTCCAAATATGACATTTCTATTTGTTTGGTGGATGTCTGTGGAGCGGATTTGGCGAATCTTGAGATCCTGGATTACGCCCTGGTCACGTTTCCGTTTCACGCCGAAGCACTTGACCTTTAATACCAGCCGGCGCAGTCTATTTCCAGCACATGTTTATTTATCTTACGTGTTTCCTTATATGGATGTAGTTGGGCGCATGCATGGAGAAAGTCCCTTGTTGTAGCCTCAAATCTTGTTCCCAGATTAACATGATTCAGGGCTTTATTAGGATTAAGAGGTTCAGCCTTTGGGGATGAATCATTTGGAGGGAGTGGCAGCTGCTATGCACAAAACATTAAAAAAGGGATTTCCAAAAATGCTGCAATAAAAGCAGTGTGTTGTAACGCTGTTCTGAATTCTATCCATTTTCTTGCCAGTAAACGTCTTTCAGTATCAGTCTATTCCCTAAATGTTTCTTCGTGTCCAAAAAATAGGCGGCATTAGCGTCTGAGCCTTCACCCTATTTACAAGTGATCGTCTTTTTGGTGAGTTCATAATAAATTGGTTAACGGTTCACCGCTATTGATAAACTGATTTTAAAAACACAATTATGCTTCATAGAAAACAGAAGAAGCAGCGCCATCTGAGACCGAACAAAGAGTTAAAATTAAAGGGCCCATATTACTCTATTTTCTGATCTATGCTATATTGTTGTTTCCTCACCACAAACAGACCTGGAGTTGTGTTTTGTTTCATTCTTTGCTCAAACAGAAAACACTGTTCCACCTTGTGATGTCATGTGGTAATACAGGAAGTATTTCACTGTGTTTTAACTCCATACACCTTCACTAGAATCATTTGGATGATTTCAGCCCTTGAATTTCCAATCTCTACTGAACAAAAGGTGAACGGTCGCTGTTAACTTGAAAACTACCGCTTCATGACATCACAAGGTGGAACAGAGCATTTTGAGATTTCAAAATGCAGATCTTAATAATACAGGATTACTCAAACATGTGAGAATGAAACAAAAACAACTTCAGGTACATTCTGTGTGTTTTTGATGAGGTAACAGCATTATAACATGGCTTAAAGCTCACAAGAGTCCATTTTGTGTAATATACGACCTTTAAGCACGTGGATCTCACAGAACTCTCTATAATTTGTAACTTTTTGATAATAATTCATGAAAACAACACAGAAAAAAAGCTTTTCAAATATGTAATGTAAGAGTATTAAGCCTGTTTACTGGATAATAATTAATTAACATAACCACTTAATGAACTAAAGACAGTAAACAAAGTGCTTCCTGGTTTATTTTGTGGCTTAGTGTCAAATATTTCTCAAAAATATTTTGTGTTTTGTTTCACATTTTATTAGTAATTAATACAACATGATTTGAACCATCACCACTCTGTTTACAAAGACGCATAATTTTCTTAGTTTAATTAACAATTATCAAGCTCAGAATAATCAAGACAAAAAGCCATGCATTATCATATTCACGGTAATTAATTTGCATAAAACAAACAATATTAATTTTGGTCTACCTAGTTAAACACCTCCATAAAATACACTGGGGTAGCCAAACAGTGCTTTAGCCCATTAGCAGAGTATAAGCCTGTTGATTTGCATGGAGAGCAGGGAAGCGAAATCCGATCACAAGTGGTCACTGGAGACAGCAGTGGAGCAGGCTGTTAATAATGCAGGAGTAAACAGATGTACTTAGCCCTGTCCACTGTGGCTGGATCATGACAAACACATGCTAATGCTAACGCTAATACCAGATGTGGCTCAGGGTCAGGTCCTATCTGTAGCCTATATCACCAAAAGCAACCAGGTCCCAGTCTTCATTATGCGGGGTCTCTCTGTAGATGTCCTGTACCGCGTAAGGCCGGAGGTGTCACGATGGCAACGCACCAGGAGCTGGGGCGTGTGTCTGACTCATGTGTTTTACATATTTATCGAATTTACGCAAGTCACCGGAATCCGTCAATCAATAGGTTTATATATCATTCGCAACACATGTGCAGGCGGTTTCTGATTAGAGAAAATGGATGACTTGCTTGTTTGGCAGGTAAAGGTGCAATAAAAAAAACAAAAAAAAAACAAAAAAAGGAAAAAAACAAAACAACAAAAACCCTACCCATTAAATGCAAAATAGGCTTTGGTCAACTAATTTACACGGTATCTTTCCAATTTACAATTTTGTAGTTTGTTCTCCCAAATATTAAGCTGTAGAAAATGAGTATCTTGGAAAAAGAAATTGTATTGTGCTTCATTTACTTATGTGAAAAGATTTGGGTTTGAGCTTGTTTACTTTGAGGTAAGTCGCCAGTGTGACAGATCAAAAAATTGATGCCCTATGGACTATATTACAAATTCATATGTATATGATATATGTATTTTTTAAATGTATTTATTTGAAATTATGTAGTCACTTAACTACTTACAAAAACTTATTTCATTTTGAGTAACCGTGGATCCCACACTATCATAAGGTTTGGGTTAAAGTACCCATGTTACTCTATTTTCTGATCTATTATAATGTTGTTTCCTCATCACAAACAGATCTGGAGTTGTGTTTTGTTTCATTCACATGTTTAACACACAAACCCTGCATATTTGCTGAGTTCTTCTCTCAAACTGAAAACACTCTGTTCCACCTTGTGATGTCATCTGGTAATACAGGAAGTAAACTCCATACACCTTCACTAGAATCATTTGGATAATTTCAGTCCTGAAACAGCCAATCTCTTCTGAATTAAAGGTAAAAGGAGCTGTTAACTTGAAAACTACCGCTTCATGACATCACAAGGTGGAACAGAGCATTTTGAGCTTTGGAGATGTAGACAGACTAAAAAAAGAGTAAATTTCGCATAATACAGGACATTTAAATAACTCCCTCTTCCAGTGCCCGGCAGACATGATACTTAAACATCTTCAGATCAGGGTACTACAGTAAGTGTATATGTAAAGTGCACATGGGGTCAACAAGTATGTCTATGGACGCTTCTCATTATGCTCACAACGGATCGGCTCCAAACCTTTAGCCACAAAATCAGTCAAAGTGGAGGGCAGAGCAGCAGCGGTTTTATTGAGTAAGGCTGACAGGACAAGTATGGAGGGTCAGGGAGCAGGCGCCATCCCTTTAAATGCCTACTTGACATCGAGACACTGGGGCTTGACAAATCTCTTTATGGGTCCCTGAAGAGGTATCACTCTGACCTGTGCTATTCTGTGTGGATGTAAAGTGAAGACTCAATATTTACTCTAGTATTCACCAATTCACTGAGGGCAGGAAACTTGACTTCAGTAAACGTGCTGTTAAAAGGCATACAGTACAGTAATGAGCGCACATTTCATAAAACTAAAAGATCAGGACTTCAGTTTGTCTCCATGGAGATGTTGTTGGTTTGCATAGAATGTTCTATATGATATGCCATTAAATACATCTATCTCACATTTATTCAGATACAGGTTTTATTGCTAAAACATAGTTCACATTATATACAGTATATTACTAGGCCTGTCACGATAAAAAATTTTGAAGTTTGATATATCACTGAAGTAAATATAGACGATAAACTATAATATTGAAACTAATTTATACCACTGACACAAAAACCCAAGAGCAGAGTTAAACCACAAAAACTATTCTAAATCTACAATATTGTTAAAAATCATGAGCTGCAATGAATAAACAGCAGAAAGAAACACTTAAGTACTTACTTTGCATCTGTAATTAAATCTGATCATATAGCCAAAAAATAACCAAAAATTTCCCAGTAGTGCAAAGAAAAAGTCCACATGATAAATATTGACTCCAAAACATACTGTTCAAGTTTCATATATAGAACGATAAGCCGATATCATAGACTGTATATATAAATGGACGTAGCTAACCTGCTAGCCGCGGTGTTCCAAATAGGAAGTTATCATGGGCTACGCTTCAGGCTCTATCAACTCAGGCTCCAATTCCCTTTACACTGGAAAACTGTGGCCCCTCTCTCTGTAACTGCTGCTGTGAACCTCGTCATTTTGGTCTACAACTGTTCATATTAACCCGCTCTGCACAACCCTGGTGTTTTTATTTCGCCATTTTATCCGTAACTCAAGAAATGAACATTAATAACAGACAAATCAGGCGCCTTCTTTCCTTGACGTCACTCTGCCAGCGCAAATCAGGCGCCTTCTTTCCTCGACGTCACTTCTGCCAGCGTTAGCAACAGGTTTGATTGACAGCGTTGCGAAGCGCCCGCCCCCTTCTAAACCAGAGGTGCAGGCGGAAAGGGGCGTTACCTTCAACAGCTTCGCTCCAGATTGGCTCTTCGGTTGCTTTGTGACGTCACACTCACTTTGTCCACTTCTTTACACAGTCTGTGGTTGATATAGTAATTATTGTGACAGGCCTATATATATTTAAACCACTTTTAGCCATCAGCTGGGTTATAGGGCTGTTCATCTATCTGGACTAAACATCCGCATTGTTTACTCCATTAACAGTATGGGACAAACCCAAGAAACTAAAAATGTAATAGCTCTGCCGGAAAATTGGAAAATCCACTTAATATCTCAAACGTTGATATTTAAAATTTATGACTTCAGACTTTTGATACAGAAATCTATGAGACTGAATAAACATTGGCCGGTGCACTGAGCTCAGTGTAATTCAGGCCTCCTTTTTCTACACTATATATTTTTTTTTATCTTTGCCGGATGCACAAATGAGGAGGAGAAAGTGTATCTGCCGGGCAGTGAACTCCAGCAGTGTCAAAGTCCTTTTTATTATTTAACTCAAATGAAAAGTTGTTTCTCAGACTGAGCCGAACGACTGTGGGTTGAACTTTGACTATTCCACTATTCAAATTCTGGCTCTAATTGACACACTGCAACAAAAAAAAGGAAGTGCGATCTATATGCACTGGGTCAGCGCTTCTCAAGCTGTGGGACTAGGGCCAAAGATGTTCACAGACTTCTTCACTTGGTATTCAGAACTTTTCATGTTCTGTTTACAGTAGGTTCATTTGATTTTGATCCTGCAGTGAAGCACCCAATTCATCATATTACTAATAAAGACTTCTTGTATAGATCTGTCACTCTTGCCTCACAGCAAGAGGTTCCCCAATTCGATTCCCAGGAACTGGATGTGACCTTTCTACATGTAGTTTCCATGTTCTACTCTTACTTAGCCTTACCAGCAAGATGAATTCTCACGATTTTTGTAAGGTTAACACATCTTGAGAATCCATCTTATTCAGCTCCGGGTGAATCTTTTGCATGTGATAGGTCGAAACTGTGGTTTGTGCGGAAGCCAGAGCCAAACAAACCAAAACAAACATGGCAATGCAGACAGACGTGCTTCAGCCTATTTTAGCGGAAATAATATTTTGTTTGTGAAAAACCTGTAGAGGGAAGAGCTTTGTACATTTCTGGACGTGTAAGAAGCATGTGATTTTTTTCTCAGCTGGATTTAACTAAATGTTTTCATCATGTTCCACTCTTATGATGCTTCGAGTCTGCAGTCTTCAACCATAGACTGTATAAAGAAGTGGACCAAGGAAGTGTGACGTCACCCACAGCGTTCGGCTCCAGTCAAATGAAGCTCATCAAGGCTAGAGCAGTTATAGGGGCCAATTTGGAGCTGAGTTTCATATTAGGAATTCCGACCACGAGTATCATAGCATCTAAAGAGCCAATCCAGAGCGAGGCTGTTGAAGGTAACACCCCTTCCCGCCCACACCTCTGGTTTAGCAGGGGGCTGGCGCTTAGCAACACTGTCAATCAAACCTGTTGCTAACACTAGCGGGAGTGACCTCTGGGAAAGAAGGTGCCTGATGTGTCTGTTATTAATGTCCATATCTTGATTTAAGGACTCAACAGTCAAATAAAAATAGCGGGTTAATAGGAATATTTTAAGGCCAAAATGACGAGGCTCACTGCAGCAGTTTCGGAGAGAGGGGCGACAGTTTTCCAATGTAAAGTGAATTGGAGCCAGAGTCGATGGAGCTGGAAGCGCGCCCATGCTCACTTCCTATTTGGAACGCGGCGGCTAGCAGGTTAGCCATGTCCATTTATATATACAGTCTATGATCCACTACCAGAAAAGTGACATAGTGAACCTTTAAGTGCAGTAAAAAGTTTGGGAACCATTATGGGTGGTGGATGTCTTTGGAGCTGACATGACTCCCATCTTCACCAGTTCATACATTATACCTCCACCTACACAAAAACACTGCATTGTGAGATGGAGAGTAGCCTAAGAGCCTCATTTTATCCTGGATCCACAGGTCACACGGATCTTATCATAGTGTAGGAGTTTCCCAGGAGAGAGAGCGGCTTTACAGATCAAGGCAAAGGCACTGACAGGAGATGTAGAGATACTCCACAGAAGCTGCGTGGGCCCACAGCGTGCCTGATAAGTCCCCATACTCATCAAGACAATTGGGAAGCTCCATCACATTGGCTTTTTAATCTGGCTAAACAGCACCACTGGGGTATAACAGAATATGTGTAAATAATTGATGAGACTGCAGAAAAAGAGGAACACAAGGTAAAAGGCGGCAGTAAAAGTCTTGTTTTTTTGTTGATTCTAAAATCTACGACAACAGATATGGAAAACTTGGAACGCAGCAAATGGACAGAATTATAATAGGTTAGTCTTAGATGGCACTTTTCTATGCCTTTAGCCCCTCCGATCACCACCATCACTCACACACAAATGCCATTCATATTAGGCAATGTGGGTTAAGTGCCATGCCTAAGGACACAGCAACAGCTTCTACTGTGGCATTTAGGACTTGGATGGGAGACCACTGAATACCAAGCAGGCCTGGCCTTTGCTTAGCTTCTGAGAACAGACAAGATAGGGCATTGACAAGCAGGTATATAACTGTGTAATCTCTCAGTCGTCCAGGTCATAGTAAAAGAGAAATATAAAGCCTGTCAACTGGACAAGTTGTAGGAGTGAAGACGTTTCGCTGATCATCCAAGGCGCTTCTTCAGTTCCTGTCAGATTACTGGTGGATACTGTCTTATATCTATCTGAAGGGAGGAGCTAACTACACTGAAAGTAAAAACACCTATTGTTAACAGTTTCTGCTTGTAGGCTAGGTCTATTGAGATACACTAAGTGTGCACTGAGTGAGGAGCCTTGCGATGGTTTCGCTGATCATCCAAGGCGCTTCTTCAGTTCCTGTCAGATTACTGGTGGATACTGTCTTATATCTATCTGAAGGGAGGAGCTAACTACACTGAAAGTAAAAACACCTATTGTTAACAGTTTCTGCTTGTAGGCTAGGTCTATTGAGATACACTAAGTGTGCACTGAGTGAGGAGCTCTTGCGATGGTGTTGGTACATTCTCCAATGTACCAACACCATTGCAAGAGCTCCTTGGGACCCCAGTCTGCCGTACCTCTCCATCTCAAAGTCACTAACCACTCCTTTGAAGATAGTGAGGTACAGATCTTAGCCAAAGAAAATAAATGGTTTGAGAGGGGAGTTAAAGAAGCAGTGTTTCTTAGAAAAGACAATCTTTCCTTGAACAGGAATGGGGGACTTAGACATCTATCCCCTATCTATAACTCCAACCTTAGACCCAAAGCAAAACAAAGAAAACAATAGGGCTAGCCAGGATGCTAATAGGTGTGAAATCACTCATTAGGGGCTTGAATGATTATGCTAAGTAGGACTCAGGCACAGTGCACACTCAGTGTAGCTCATTAGACCTAGCCTGCAAACAGAAACTGTAAACAATAGGTGTTTTTAGTTTCCATGTGGTTAGCTCCTTCCTTCAGATAAATATAAGGCAGTGTCGACCAATAATCTGACCAGAAGTGAAGAAGCGGCTTGGATGAGCAGCCAACCATCTTCACTCCTACAACGTTTTGTCCAGTTGACAGATTTTATATTTTTCATTTACTAAGCAGGTATATAAAAAATAGTATGCTCCAACTGAACTAACTTTTGGGTTCATGGGTGAATGGTTTAACTACTGAGCCACTCTCCGACTTGTATAGTAACTGATGGACTTGATGTTATAATCTCAAACTAAAAATGACCTTAACATTTTATCTGCTTTGAACATATCTGAAGCTCTGTCTCTCTCTGCCCCCGTGTCCCTCCTACATCCCTCAGTCTATATTAAGACATATCAGTGGAAACTCATTGAGGAGATTTGATGGGAGTTTTGAACAGTCACTTAGCCCCATGTTGACATGACAAAAAGAGCGTAGACAGAATATGTGCTCATTTTTAGCTCTTTGCTTCTTTCATGGTGCTGAAATGTGTCTGGGTGAGAGTGTATGTGCCCGAGTGTGTGTCAAGCTGGGGAAAGTGGTCTCTTACACATGATGGAAAAAAATTGATTTCACTTGGACTTATTTCTTTTGCATCTCTTCCTCGGCGACTGCTCGATGATGTGCAATTTTCAGCTGCGGTCCTGAGTCATCAGGAGACATTTCTGTGGAGCAGTGTCCAGAATCACAATACCATCAGGCTGCACATACATCGATTTGTCCTCAATGCCGCATGGAGGGAAAAATACATCCTTATTGGAGAGGTATAGAGAAGAACATATAGATGAATAGATATAGGGACTTCCTGTGGAGGAGACTGTCAAACGTTTCCGTAAATACTATTGAATTGACCAAGGCATCGTCAGGTCACAAAAACATATATAGGATATCTAGAATGAACTGAATGCTGACAAAGTAAACACTGTCAAACACTATCATCATATTAAAGCAACATGGGCCACACTGGTCTCAAAGTGTAAAGCTTTATTTTAAAGTCTAATGTTTGGAGTCATTACATCAACCAAATCATGTGCTTATAAAAATGTAAGAGTATATAAATATACAACTGTATGATTTGTGATCTCAATAAGTAAAACATGAGTCAAAATCACAGTTGTAAGATATGGTCATATTATTGTGACATGCCCAAGTGTAACAGTCGCTAAACTAAAGTAACACTGTGACAAAGACAGAGCCCTATTTAATCTATTGTCCTAGAGCTGTGTAATCAAAGAGAACACACTTGTTTGAAGCATAGTAAAGCTGGCCTTATGTCTCTATAGAAGTGTATCCTGACAGCTGAGCTGTGCCTTACCTTAGATATGTTGTAATTTAATGCACTGCAAAGGCATTAGTGTCAGTAAAACAAGCCATTAGAATAGGTGCCTATGGGCACAGACAGCCTCTATACCTTATCATTAGTGAGATTATCAAAGGAAGGCAAAGTGGTCTTTTTAGTGTGAGCGCCGTGGCATTACAGACAAGCAGACAAATGAGTAAAGCGGCCATTCCCCCTGACTCACTTAATGAGATGCTCATTATGAGTTCAACATTATTCACGTGGCTCAGCCCACATTTGGCACAACAGAGCCGTGTGAGTCACTAGTACATGGACAGGTTTTCTGGTGTTTCCCGGTGCTTCCCGGTGCTTCCTGATGTCTGCGCTGGTGAAGGCAGAAGCTGCTGTATTAAAGATGGAGCTCCAGGAGAAAGAGCCTCCGTTCATTACCTCCACTCTGGGGAAACAAACACACAACATGTGGCTCGGCCGCATACATAAAGAATGCCATGTGTAGCATACTCATAAATAATACTCTATAGAAAGTAAACAGAACACGATGGGAAAGAGCATGAATCTGTCAGCGCCTCTGCTGCAACATAACGTCTTTGATTTGATTTAAAATGTAAATATCAATTTGTACAGAGAAATCCACGGCAGCAATTTGTTTATGGATTTTAAAATTCACAAAACTAAATGAGTAATTTCTCCCTGTGTTTATCTCGACAATGACTCGTCGCTTCAGTGAAGTTAGTTCGCACTTATTTAGTGACAAATGAAACGTTTCGACTGCAAAGCGCTTGGCTCATACTTGAATGGAGCTCAGGGTGTTAGCTGCAGTTGTCAATAATTCATTCCGTGTTGTTTTCTGCTCTTCTCAAATCCATTTTCCATAGAAACATCGCAAAAAATGTTTTCAACACATTAAAAGCTAGAAATTGGTAATTTTCAATGAAATAAAACTGCATTTTAGAAACTCAGAACGGTAGAAATGAAAAGGTCAAATTGTGAGGATATTATGTCATGCCTGTTTGGAACATTAGTTTAAGAATATTTCCTCAAGTCATCATTTTAAATGTTCTGCTGAGCTTTGTGCCGTTCAGAGTGTGGTTGAGTTTAACTCTCTGATGAGTGTTGCATTTCATCCACTTTTCAATAATCTAATATCATCTCCTTTAATAAGCTCATGTAAGGAGCCTGCACTTAAAACTCAGAAATCAGTTCCTTGTCCCTTCTAACCTGCTTTGGGGCGCCTTAAATGTTCCATTTGGAGGAGCTAGTCCTGCCATCTACTACTATATTCTAGAGAGTTTTCAGCTTTAGCACACTACAATAAGGGGAGACTGGACTTGTTCTCATGTCTGATGTTTGGAGATCCTGGGTTGTCTATTTCAGGGGGACTTTTAAAATTAAAGGTGCACTATGAAACAGGGTCCGGCACCTGCTTGTCTCAGTGGAGATGTTATTGCTTTGCCTAAAATGTTCCATGCTTTATTAAACATCTACCTGCACAGACAGAAGCAGGTGATGCCACCGGGCCAAGGTACAGGTCTCATTTATAAAATATTATGTGGAACTGTTCATAGGCTGTATATATAAATGGACATAGCTAACACACTAGCCACCGTGCCCCAAATAAGAAGCACTTCGGCTCCATCAACTCTGGCTCCAATTCACTTTACATTGAAACTATAACTGCTGCAGTGAGCCTCGTCATTTTGGTCTTAAAATGTTTGTATTAACCCGCTCTACATGATCCTGGTATTTTTATTTCGCTATTGTGTGTGCAAATCAAGAACATTAATAACAGACAAACGGCGTCTTCTTTCCCCGATGTCAGTCCCACTAGCGTTAGCAACAGGTTTGATTGACAGCGTTGCTAAGCGCCTGCTCACTGCTAAACCAGCGATACAGGCGGAAAGGGGCGTTACCTTCAACAGCCTCACTCCAGATTGGCTCTTTGGTTGCTATGATACTCCAAATATGGAACTCGGCTCCAAATTCGCCCTTTAACCCAGCCTCGATGAGCTTCATTTGGCTGGAGCTGAACGCGCGATGTCACTCTCACTTAGTCCATTTCTTTATACTATGGTGCAGACACAGAACTAACTTCTACAAACTTTCTCACTTCTCCTTCTCGTCCATCCAAGTGAGGGATTACACAGGCAAGTTTAGAACACTCAAGTTGTCTTTTTATAGATCACAAACTTAACGTGGAAAGTCTTGTATGTAACATTTTAGTACCTAAGCGCGCTTTCTAAAAGAGACCTCTGATCTGTGGAGAGGAAGACCTGCTGACAGTAAGACCTCATGTTTTCATTTTGAATAAAAGCAGAAGAACCAAACTAGATTACCACAGCGTATGGTCATGTTGTTGTAGTGCCCATATAAAAATACTATAGTGCCACTTTAACTTTGTATTCAGGCCATAGCCGGTCATATCCGCTGGCCTCCTCACACACATTTCCTGGCGGCTCCTTACGGCAGCATTCTGGTGGCTATCGGCTGCTCGGAGGTGATGCATATTGATAGCTTCTCCCTGTGTTGACACTGTGTTATTGGATCTCCCCGGGTTCAGCAAAGCCCTGAACTCCGTATTTGGTCGAGGTA